>CM062392.1:14774791-14949291 GCA_031304145.1 Cardiospermum halicacabum
TGTTAGGAAAATCGGGCTCGTCGCAGCAGAATTTGTCTCGATCAATAAGTAAACAAAACAAAAGACAAGAAATAAAATATTAACGCACCAAGATTACGTGGAAACCCAAAACGGGAAAAAACCACGGACGTCAGGACGGACAGAGATTTTCACTGTGTAGCAAAAGATATTACAGCAACAACCAGAAAACACTCTCTAACTCAATTACAAGTCTCACCCAAGCTCACAAGAAAGAAACTCACAAGACACTCAGGATCTCTCAATTTGTGTCTCTACAATTGAAGACTACAGCATCATATTTATAGTGAACAATGATTTACTTACCAAGTAAATCATAATAAACTAGGAAACCTATTATTACTAGAATTCCTAAAAAAGAGGAAAAAGATTCTTTCCTAATTGCAATTCTAATAAGCCATAAATACAATTCCTAGTCAAATATAATACTTCTAAAACAGTCTTCAAATCTTTCACTTCCAAAAGAGTCTTCAAATCTTTCTCAGCTTCCAAATAAAGACTAGTATATTGAATACCAATTTTTGTCAAACCCTAACAAACCACCCCTTGACAAAAATTCCCTAAACTTGCGTCCCTTAAACGACGACCATGACTCTACATCGAGCCATCATATCCCACCATGAAGATATACACACTTAGGAACCATCAAACGATCCATCCTAAGATTTATTCCGGCACATGTCGATACAACCCTTGCTGATTAAATCATGGTGCAACTTCCTTAACTGGCTTTCAAGAAAGTTCATCAGCCATCGACATCTTATCCACCACACAACCGCATTAATGCCAGCCTAATGCCCATGTGCAAAACTTGTGGCGGCTAGAAGTACTACATCCTCTTTCATGGCACCATGGTGGTTAGCGACCTGCCATGAGGATGTACCCATTCCTCCTTAGAGGAAGTCACCTTCATCAGCTTCTAGCAATGAGACACATGGAGTATCTCCATCAACGGAGTCCTTTGCCGAACTTGCTCCTTTACAATCCCTCCTCAGATGTCCCTTTTGTCCACACTTCCAACGCTGGATGTTCTTCTTGGAGTACCCATTCTTTCCATTCTTTTCTCGAGTCATCAGAATTGACTGATTATCAGAGTTATTATTTTCACTCTTCAGTCTTTTCTCTTCAGAGATCAACTTATTCGCAACCTCTGAAAAACTTACCGTCGAGTTTCCATGCATCAGGATCGGTTTCATATACTTGTATGAATCAGGAAGAGACCAGATCAATTTCAATGCCTTATCCTCGTCATCGATCTTCACTCCAATAGACTCCAACTCAGAGATGATCCCATTGAGTTCTGCCAGATGATCAGAAACTTTCGTACCTTCATCCATCTTCAATTGATGAAATTGTTCCTTCAGGTAGAATCGATTGCAGACGCTGTTTGCTTGGTACAACTCTTCAAGTCTTCCCCAAAGTTCTCTTGTAGAAGTTGATCCTTGAATATTCGCAAGAACATTCTTGGCCAGACACAGTTGTATCAAACTTGCAGCTCTCTCATCGAGTTCCTCCCATTCATCGTCACTCATCAGGGATTTTTCGGACTTTTCAGACTTCTCTTTACCAGTTTCTTTTTCACCAGAGCTTTCAGAGACTACCGCAATTGTTCTCCCTTTCAACGCCTTTTGCAATCCATGTTGGATCAGGATATCTTTGACTTGTACTTGCCACAAGCCAAAATTGATTTTTCCATCAAATTTCTCCACATCGAATCTTCCGGTGTACATCTTGCTTGTAGACATGTTTACTTCAACAATCGAAACTCACACGAACCTCGGCTCTGATACCACTTGTTAGGAAAATCGGGCTCGTCGCAGCGGAATTTGTCTCGATCAATAAGTAAACAAAACAAAAGACAAGAAACAAAATATTAACGCACCAAGATTACGTGGAAACCCAAAACGGGAAAAAACCACGGACATCAGGACGGACAGAGATTTTCACTGTGTAGCAAAAGATATTACAGCCACAACCAGAAAACACTCTCTAACTCAATTACAAGTCTCACCCAAGCTCACAAGAAAGAAACTCACAAGACACTCAGGATCTCTCAATTTGTGTCTCTACAATTGAAGACTACAGCATCATATTTATAGTGAACAATGATTTACTTACCAAGTAAATCATAATAAACTAGGAAACCTATTATTACTAGAATTCCTAAAAAAGAGGAAAAAGATTCTTTCCTAATTGCAATTCTAATAAGCCATAAATACAATTCCTAGTCAAATATAATACTTCCAAAACAGTCTTCAAATCTTTCACTTCCAAAAGAGTCTTCAAATCTTTCTCAGCTTCCAAATAAAGACTAGTATATTGAATACCAATTTTTGTCAAACCCTAACAAAGACCACTTGTATTTGTGTGTGGAATCACTAAGATTTTTTTAAGCGGGAAAGGGGTCCATTTCCACCGAGTAATTACCAAGAAAAATATTTATTTATTATTATTTGTTATATGATATGAGACCAAAAAACAAAATGATAAAATCCATTTTGCATAGAAATGAAGGAAATAAAATAAAGATGTGGAAAACAAAATGGGGATTCCTTCACTGTGGTGCCCACGTGTGACAAGAAAGTAAGGTTGGGGTGAAACCTGCGCGGGGATTGTGCACCAGAGACATTACATTTTTGTAACAAATGACATTAGCTACAGATAGAATGGTCGTAGCTATTCTGTAGCTAGTTTGCTTACGAAACCGAGTGTAGTAGTTCTTGTTTTTTCTTGTAGTGTTATAGTGGCTACTTTGTGATTAGTATTATTTTTAACCTTTAAAAAAAATTGGTTTTGATTAAATTTGAACATTTTGAGTTGCTAAAATTAATAAACTTTGTCAACTGGTTAATTTTTCAGTATTGGTTGCTTTGTGCTTTTTTTTTTGACAGTGTTATACAAACAATTTAATTTGTAAAGTACTTGGCACGTTGACTTTTGACTTTCAAAACCAAACTTCGCTTCCTCTGTTATTAAGAAACACACCTCTTCTGAACTTCTCTGCTCAATTTCAATCCAACACATTGTTTTTTTAAATGTACACCGAATCAAGTAGGGTGACCAACTATTACAACACCGAATTCATGAAAATATTGACCAACTATTACAACCTTGATGAAATTCCAATGACTATATTCTGGCAAGTCCCACAGTATTTCCTTACGGGATGTGCAGAAGTGTTCACATTTATCGGTGAGAAAGAGTTAGAGTTCTTCTACGAGCAAATTGTGAGGTAATTTAAATTTTCAGTTTTTTAGTTTTAAAATTTTTAATTCTATTAATTTTATCAGGTAATTTAACTTTTCAAATTGTTATGTTGACATAAAAATTTTATTAGATAGAATTTAATTAAATTTTATTTATTTTTTCTAATTAATTTAACAAGCATCATTAAATTTTTGTTAAATGTATTTTAAATTTTAAATTCTTTTATAAAAATTAATATTTTATTAAAATTATAGCTATAGAACACAAGCTTTTATATTTATTTTTAAAATTTTTATATGAGAAATATTATGAGTATGAAGAATGTTTTATTCCTTTAATTTAATTTAACACAAAAAATAAATAGAAATAGCTAAAATATATAAATTTGAAAATTAGATCGAGGTAAGGGGAAATAGAACATAGATATTTTATTTAATAAAATTTTTATATTAAATTCAACCACCCATACAAATAGAGTATTTTTAAGGGGTTCATCAAAATAAAAATTTAAAAATATATGAATAAAATTATTATTATTTATTCTATTTAAATATAATAATTTTAAAATAAATTAATTTGATAATAATAATAATAATAATATTGATAATCACACCATAAAAATTTATTTAAAAATTAAAATTAATTAATTTTTTTAAATATATATTTTTAATTTCCACATTATTAAGTATATAATTATAAAATTAATTTTAAAATATATAATTTATAAATAAAAATTAATCAATTTCATTATAGCCGGTATTATCATAATATTTATTATTTTTAATGCTAATTTTCTAAAAAATAATTCTATTTTAAAAACTAAATAAAATTGAATTATTATAATAAAAATTTTTATGAAAAATATTATTCAACAAAAAATTTATAATTTTTATTTAATATTAACATTAATTTTTTGAAAAATTATTTTAAAAAATAAATAATAAATAATTGGTGCATGAAATGAGCCAACAACCCTAGTTATTAAAAACAAATTAAGAAACCACATAAGACGACATTTCGATTGATTATAATTTTACTAGTCGTGGTAGCATGGGTGTACTCAGCCGAACTTGGAGCTGATTTAGGCTAAAGCTTTACTCGGTTAACAAAAAATTTAGGGAGATTTCCAAAAACCAACTGTAGGATTGGAAAATTAGCCCAAAAAATATAGCTTTTTCAATTTCGGCCAAAAAGCAACAATTGGATGAATTCCGTCATAAATATTGTTCATCCGACATCTACTACTTTCCCGCCTGTCACTGTTGGAGGACATTTCGGTCTTTCTAATATATAAATTTTTTAATTTAAATAAAAAACAGAAACTAAGTGTGATGGTTGTGCGGCCACGTAGGCATAACACCCTGGTACACAGTCTCAACAGGATCTGTTGTGGTCCTTGCTTTCAACTTCAAAAACATTGACCTCGACTTTCCTCCATTTTCGTTGCCAACACGAAGGACATGATATTGGTAAGTGGTCGTCTTTCTTCCTATTTTTTGTCTGAATCTCTCCCGTGGCTGTGTCGCAGCTGTGTTCTGCTTCTAATGTCTCTCTGTTTTTAGGGTTTTGATAAGAGAAGATTAACATACCATAATTCTGGAGATGATCGACACAAATATGGATACAAATGACTTGTAAGTCACGTTACCTTTGCTTTATTCCTTCTACTCTGTAGTGTCGCGATTTAGGGTTTTATTCAGTTTAGGGTTCTGTGATTTGGGGAAAAGGGTTTGTGCTTGTTTATAGTTGTCAATGAACTAGACTGCACTTTGTTCTTGGTTCTTTTCGCTGTATTTAAGTGTTCAGTTGTAAAAAATGCTAGTGTGAAGCTGACCTTTAAGTTTGAAGCGTTGTTTATGGTTCTGTTAAGGGGTACTACAAGAATGAAGTGATTTTTTTACGTGGAATGTGTACTTTATCGGTTGGGTGGGTTGGTAGGGATTACTTATAATGTAAAGGTGGATTTTTAATCATCTGATTATGTTTGTATTACACAGTTTATGCTTCATTGTTATTGTTTTAGGGTTTGACTCCACATTACTACATCTGCGATGATGTTGGTCTGGTGGGGTGTGCATCTTGGATGATTTTGGTCTGTTATTGTCTGTTGATGCTGTCTTGTTAATGCTTGTTTTTTTTTTCTTTTTTTTAGATTTAAGAAAACTGTGAGTAGGTTGAATAGTGTATAGCCTTACTGTTATGTGTTGTTTCCATGTTTGGTGATAATTAAAACTTGTTTTACAGTGAGGGGCAGACCGATATCGTTAAGATCTTCCTGACGTATTACGGGAAGCGGTGGCCCAAGCTGATAGATATGGAAAGATTTGCTTCATTCAGATCTTGAAGGAGGCAACTGAGTTGGAAGGGATTGTTGTTGCCGACGCTGAGTGTAGAGCTTACCTGCCATGGAAAGGTGAATACAAGGAAATCTTCACAGACCAAATGCTTGAGGATGCACTAGACACCTGGGGTTATCTAAGTGTGTTCTTCAAATATCCCCCTTTTGAGTTGAGGATAAGGCTGGAGGACTCTGACTTACATGAAGCAATATTAGAGAAGCAGATGCATGAAAAACAGATGGTTGTCACTAGCCCAGTTTACCTACTCACTAACTATCCGCATGAAGATCAGCCTATTCCTAATCATGGAAGAAATGTTAGTAAAGAGGACCATAGGGAAGGACAAGAGTGTAATGAAAGTGGACTGGCCCCAGAAGCTAACAAAGCTGCCACCCAAAAGTGTTCTGATTCAAGGATGGACATCAGGCCTTGTAGCCCAAATTTCGGCCCATGTATGGATCCACCTGACAGCCCATTACAAAATAGGGTTCCCAGTCCATTACTTGCAGAAGATAGATCCCATGTGACTGAGGGAGACACATGAGCATTGAATTCTGATCAACAACCAAGCCCTGTTTCACCAAACCTGCCAACATTTGAAGAGGGCTATGACGATCAGAACAATTCAACTCCTGGTCCTTTCTTCTATGTACAGCTTAACCCATTTGTTAATAATACAGATTATGGGGAAGGCACCTGGTACACAGATGAGGCATATCAAAGGGAAGCAGCAGAACTTGGTGCATTTACAAATGCAAGAGAATCTAATAGAAATCAAGCTGCAACTGTGGAGATAGGCAATGAAGGAATAGGGGCACAAGCCCAAAATAGACCAAGTACCACATGGAAAGGAACCAGAGACACAGTTCGAAAGTGATGAAAATGAAGCCTCTAATCAAGAAGATTTTGGTCTTGGTGATTTTCAAGTACCTGAAACTGATTGTTTTGATGACCAAACTGTTGATACCAATGATGCCAGTCGAGGGGGAGATGAAGAAAACAATACAGAGTCGGTAGGGTGGAATGGTTTGGACCAGTTTGAGGAATTTCAACCTGATGATGACTTGATTGAAGATTTCGATGATGATGAAGCAGATTTGTAGAGAAAATTAAATGCCATGATGATGGGAGATCCTTTTGTTCAGAGAAATGGTCAACCAGTTGAGTTGAACCTTGGGCAAACATTCGATGGTGTTATAGAACTTAGAGAAACACTTAGGGACTATGCCGTTCAAGAAGGTGTGGAATTGATAAGGGTTATCAACCATCACTATAGGTTGTTCTATAAGTGCAAGGGTGTCGATTGTCCATGGTCTATACGTGCTAGAGAGGTGATATTTGGGAAGACAATGAAGATCACTGAATATAATGGCCAATATACATGTGATCGATTGGTCAACAACGTTGAGGCAAGAGTGAAATGGATAGTGCGAAAGTTTGAGAAATTTATTAGAAGTGCGCCTAATGTAGACGTGGAGACATTGGCCTCATTACTGCAGAGGGATTATAGGGTTACAATACAAAGGAAAGCATTGTATAAGGTCTTTGCTAGAATAAGGCGTAAGATCAAAACTGAATATACTACATATTTTGAGTTGGTAAGAAAATATTGTATTATGGTTCAACGCACAAACACCGGGTCAACGGCTCTGTTCAGGACTCTTGGAGAGAACCCCACATTCTCTAGGATGTTCATCTGCTTCATTGCGCAATGAGAGGCATTTGGTCACTGTAGAGACTTTATAGGGATAGACGGCTACCACTTGGAGGGTCCTTATGAAGGCATGCTACTGACCGCAGTGACCCTAGATGCAAATAGTGGGGTATTGCCGCTTGCTGCTGCAGTAGTAGACATTGAGAAAAAAGAAACCTGGCAGTGGTTTCTATAGCACCTCAATTGTAGCTTGAGGATTTTCCCAGACAGAAAGATCTGCTTTATGTCCGACAGGCAAAAATGAATCCTTCCCGCATTAGATGCAGTCTTCCCTGAATATGACTACAGATATGTTATTCTGTCCTACATGTTCGATATTATTTTTGTAGTGATCATATTGGAGTATCCAGTAGTTACTGAATATTGAATAATGTTTGTGAAATATGGGTACTACTATGATGTTTATGCCTTCTATAAGATGTTATTGTTGTTAAGGATGAATGATTATTCTATGTCACTTGAAATTTTTTTAGAAGTTCGGTGAGACACCTAGATGCAAGTCTGAGGAAAGAGTATAGAAGTAATTGGTTGACAAACTGTGGCAAGCTGCCAAAGCATTCATCATGGTAGAACATTTCGCTATTATGAAGGAAATACAATAGGGTAATATTGGTGCCTATGATTAGTTAGACAGGTTGGATTATAATGACTGACAGAGGTGGAAGTTTGTAGAAGGGATCAGAGTTGATCATGTAACGAACAATTGCAGTGAGAGTTACAACCGCATGCTTAGACCACCTTGCTGCCATTAATATCTGGACCTCTTTGAGTTTATCCAAAGGCAAACAATGAATATGCTCCAGAAATGTCTTAGAGATGCTCAAAGTTGGGAAGGGACTTTGACCCCATATGTGAAGGGTAGGTTGTTGAAATATGGTGATGTTTGCAAGAAATATACATGCTACTATGTAGGAAATAAGGAGTATGAAGTTAATGGAGTGGATATGAATTAGAGAGTACACTTGGGGACTTTATTTTGTGACTGCCATGAGTGACAGATTTCTGGGATCCCCTGTCCGCACGCTGTGTTATGCATCAACCACTATGCAGCGTATATAGGAATTCCAGTAGATTATGGATTGTACATTTACCCTCAACTCATTAAAGACTCATACATCCGCACATATTCCACTATGATACACCCAATTCCACATAAATCCACGTGGGATGATATTCTAGGAGCTCCAGTATTACCTCCAACCTATTCTAGGCGAGCCGGCAGACCCAAGAAGACAATGAATAGAGAGAAAGGTGAGGTAAGGGCTGGAGGCAGGAGGTTTATAGTGAAATGTGCAAATTGTAACTCCGCAGGTCACAACAAACGTAGCTGCAAGAACCCTACACTCACTAATCCCAAAAAGATAAATAATTACTCTTCACTTCCTCTGAATTCCAATAGCAACTGCTCTGGGTGTACTGTATAACTCTTCCATGTTTTATTGTCATCTTAGAGAAATACTCAAGAGCAGGTTCACCAAGGAAATGTTAGAGTAAGGGAAACTGGAGTTAGCATCAGAGAACCTCCAACACAACCACTGCAATCTCAAGTAGGTTCAAATGTCCCACCCCTATGTTCCCATAAAGGCAAGGAAAAGGTAATATAGCTCTTGGAATTATTTGCATCATTCTTATCTTCACTTTGACACATTAGAATGATGAAAGTAACATGTACACATCCTTCTCCATTTGTAGGTACCTGTTAAACCAAGAAGATCAAAGCGTAATCAGAGGCCAATAGGAGGGACATCCTCTTAGCAACACCCATATATGGAAATCCAGTCCACTCATGACTCGACAGTGGCTGTTTAATATCAGGTAAATCCGAGTTCATGCCACTGTTTTGCATTATTTTTGGGCATGACCGACTTAGCTTTATTTCCTGGTCTGTATAACTTGTCCTTTGCCTTTTGATGAAACTTACTTTTATAGTTTTTTTTTGGTTGAAATACTTAAGATATGGGTACATTAGCATGTTATGGTGTGAAACATGGAAGGTTGTAACTACAATGTCACTTAAGATATGGGTACATTAGTATGTTATGGTGTGAAACATGGAAGGTTGTAACTACAATGTCGTTGCTGCTAATAGTTTTGTTATCTCAGTTTGAACATCAAATTGGATATTGGATATCAGATTAAGTTATTGATGCATATTTTGTAGACCATAACTACTAAATAATGTCATGTGTTACTGTCATTGTTTAGGCTTGTACGTAGAATAAAATCATTACACATTAACTTTTGATAATAGTTTACCATCATAAACATTGCATATATAAGTTCATTCAACATCAAAACATGACATTCCCAATTAGACCAAGTACATTACATTCACAACTTACTTCCATAGCATGATAAAGAAGATAAACATAAGGTTTAGCATAACGATCCACTTTAGATGTAACAGGACTTTAGTCATTCTGTCATTGTTTTTGCTTAGCATGTCAGAAGTAGTCTGCACTAACTCCTCATCCTCATTAGTATCAAAACGTTTTGGTGAAGCGAGCCCTTGCATACCTAAAGCATATATAGTTTCCTGGCCAATCTCATCACCATCAGGTTCCTAAAAATAGTAGTAACTACATACCTTGCACCTGAAAAATAGTTTGAATGCATTTTTGGCTGTATCGGATGCTATCATCACCTCTGCACGTGTTCCGCAATAACATTTGCGATTCTTGAACTTGATTACTGTCCCGTTAATATTTTGCCTTGGGATTATCGGCACCATATTTCGATGTTGATTACGGTACATAGCCATAACTTTTTGTTTCATTTTTTAGTGTAATTTTGCATGATAATGGCTACTGAAGTTTGCACTGTGAGAAGCCTCTTATATAGGCAAAAACAGATTTGGTTGGCTTGTGTTATCAATGTGGCCGTTGGGATGCTTCAGTGTGTAACGGTCACATTTCAAAATAAATTGAAATTTAAAAATGTGAAAAACATGTCTAGAGGTCCTTCAAAATTTTAGAAATTGAAAAATGCCACACCATATTATATTAGTAACATGGTATTTTTGTAATATTAAACTCATTAATAACATCCAACCAGTTTTAACAATACACTAGATGTAGGTTTCACATTTAAAAAAATATATAAAAAAATAGCTCATGACGTGGCCCACTACAATCCACTAAAAACAGCCACACACACTTAGTTTATGTTTTAGTTTTTATTTTTTAAATTAAAAAATTTATAAATTAGAAAGACCGAAATACCCTCCAACAGTGACAGGTAGGAAAGTAGTAGACGTCGGATGAACAGTATTTCTAACGGAATCCATCCAATTGTTACTTTTTGGCCAAAACTGAAAAAGCGGTACTTTTTTGCTAATTTTTCAATCCTCCGGTTGATTTTTGGAAATCTCCCAAAAGTTTATATACATACTCGGGATAAAACACTATTCAATGGATCGCATTTCAAGTGGTTAAATATACAATAATCTAAAGAATTAAGAAGTAGAGATAAAAGTATTGTTATAAAAATGAAAATAGTAGGAAGTAGTATCGAAGAAAGAACATATGTTTATGAATTAATTATTTTTATCCTTAATGTAAATACAAAGTAGTAATTCAGGTAATGGTATAATTCAATGTGTAGTTGTGTGATTTTATTAAATAAAGAAGAAGTAGAATGTGCATATAATGACATAAGAGAAATCAAGAGGTGTACACATTGTAATAATATTATATACACAAGTTCTGTAATGATGGGTCATTATATAATATTTTCACATTTTGACATCTTTGAACATTAATATTAATATATATATATATATATATATTTATGTGTCACATCTATAAAAAGTTAAAAGGGGTGAAACCCACCAAGTTTCACAACATTAGATTTCACAATTTGAAAATTTGACTGTGTGGTTAAAACCTTACCAGAAAAATTTATTGGGATAAATACATGGACGAAAGAAAAAGACTACAGTTGGAACTAGATATTTTATACTCCCCCTGACAAGAACATCTGTAATCTTGATTTCTGAATTTTAGGGGTTTAGCATTTTGATATTATGAAAATGATTTAACATTAATAATATCTTCATTAGTAAATCTTCTGTATTTCATCTTCTGGATTTCTTGAAGATTAGAGTAAATTTGTCTAGATTCCAAAAACTATAAGAAGTGATAAACGACACATCTGGCTCATATATTTAGATATGGTTACATCAAGACCAGACATATTTTATTGCCTTCCTTGGTTGGGATGGATCTCTCCAAGGATAAAGTATTCAACAACCATTGGCGTGCTTAATGGATGAATGTTATTCATATTAATTAAGAGGTTTTTTCAATATATGATAGTTCATAACCAAATTATTATTTGGTTTATGCTCAATTTCAAGGCCAAGATAATATTTTGATTTCAAACTCTTTTTCTTATTCAACAGTTTGTTTGACTTTTTCTAGAGTTCAAATTTTATCAACATGAACTACTACAATAACAAATTCAGATCTCGACTTCTTTACGAAAATACTTGAGTAATGGTATTATTTAAATTTCTGTCTTTTATTGGATAGTCACTAAAATAAGTATACCATACTTGCCCAGATTATATAGTAATAAAATCTATCAGACTCACTTCCGAATTTTCAAAAAGGGTACCGATCAGAACTTAGAATAAAAAATTGGAATAGAATGTTATACACAACTAGGGAATAAAATGTCATCATAATCAATTCCAAATCTTTGTGAGAAACCCACATCTAAGAGTCGGGTTTTTATCTCACAACTTCTTTTCTCTCATTTCGTGTAAACGAATATATTTATAAACAATCAATTGGACACTTTGAGTGTTTTAGTTATGCCTGGATTGATTTTTACCACTTTTCCAATCATATCAACTCCTGCATTCTTCCATATTAAATGACTCACGATTATAAATATCAATTGTCATTGTGTATTAGATCACTAATGATCATTTATTTCTAATACCATATTTTTGTAGAAGAGACATCATATGAACAGACTAAGAGACTCGAAAATTGAACTCAAAACACAATTAAAATATTTTCTTTCGAAAACCTATCTTTAAATCAGAAAGAGACTTACGAATTAAACTTGAAAATGAGAAAGAATAGATGTGATAAACAACTCAAAAGACTCAAGAGGTAAGGCCTACAAAAATCTCTTAAAATTGATTTGATTTCTTGGACGAGATTTGAGATATGTGAATTCGTGGTTTTTAGGTTTTCTGTAGTTGAAAGAAGATGGTGAAAATAGGGTTCTATTGGTTCTGATCATACAGAAAGGGTTTCGACTCTCATTTAAGGTAAATTTCAAATAAACCCTTTAGTAACCAGGTTATGCAAAATACCACTCTTTGTTTAAATAATTACATGGAATTGAAAGTTCCCTTTTTTGTTTCAAAATCATCCTCAAAGTAAAAACATTTAAAATTATGAGGACTGACTCAAATTTTAGATGTCTCTAAACTGACCATTTTACCCTTAGAAATAAAATAACAAAGATAGTCAAAATTCGAAATAAAATTAACCCCAACTTACAAAGGTGACAACACTAATACTCTTATCTAGATAAGACATCATGTTTAATATCCACTTCTACTTCATATTAGATCATTAATTTCATATCAGGAAAAAAAAAGTTCTTGACATGTAACATATAAAGTATGTGTTAAGGGCTGCTTGTAATTGTAAAATAATCACTTATGGGGTGGTGAAATCCCAAACATGCCCCTAATCCATTTTAAATTTACACATAATAATGCATGAATGTAAATTTGGGATGGATGAAGGGTATATTTGATATTTCACCACCCAATAAGTTATTATTTTATAATCACAAGCAGCCCCAAACATACACAAAGCCATGTGACAATTTTAACTCATCAATTATGTGGAAAACAAAAAAGATATATTTTGTTGGGGGACAAAAGGATAACAGAGGATATAGATGATCTTGGAGTGTATGATTAAAAAAAAATCATGTTTAGGGTTTTTGTTTACTATTTATATCGGAAAATATATGTTTTACTAGGGACCAAAAGAAAACAGAGGATATAGATAATATTGAAGTGTATGGTTTTAAAAAAATCATGTTTTGAGTTTTTTTTTTTTCTGTTTCATTAGCACAATAATTGTTTTTTTCTCTCATTTTTTTTTCTAGAATTAAATAAATAAATGGACATGCAAAGAACTGGAGGGCATATTTTTTCATTAATTATCTTGGGATAGAAAATTTGTCTTCACTTGAGTACAATTTAATGCAGAATTCTTTAACAATGACTATGTTTCAAGTGTATATTATTAACTAGGATCATATAGAGAAGTTTTAGCTGCTTACGAAAGAACATCATTTGAAATAATAAATGAGCTTGAATCTCTTTTTTCTAAACCTTTTTTAGGGTGTTTCTTTTTAAGAAAATTGATGAAAAAAAATAAGGTGGCTTTGGGTCCTTCTTGTTTGGAATGAAATTTTCATGCAATTTATGTAGAACAAAATTAATATGGAATTTATAGTCTTTCAATTGATTGATCTTTGCAATTTAATAGAAAATTGATTAACTACTATAATTTTATTTTTCTATTTCCCTTTTTGTACCTTTGATGAGACTATTCTAAGAAGTAATCATCTATCCTTTATAAAATATTTTTTAGTTAAAATTTGAGTTAATATTTATTAGATATAAGAAAATGCTTAATATTGAAAATATGTATTAGGCTCTTGGTTTGAAAGATAATATTGATATGATGTCCTATAACTTCACTCTTATTTTCTTAGTTAACTTGAGATAATACTAATTTACCTAAACTTAGTTTGCATCTTTCGTGTTTACTTTCTACTTCTTCTAAGTCATTAATAATCCCTAGGCTTCTATGATGTGTACTTTTAAGTAGAGAGTCTTATGTAACTATTTCAACTTTTTTATATGCATTTGATCAATCTTTATCTATTTTTTTGAATGTCTTACCTACTATCTAAGTTGTAATGAATAGTTTCCATAATCACAAATGATGCAATGAAAATATGGTGATGGAATGAAACTGGAGAAAGCTTTCTTTATGGTATTTGATGCTGAAAAACTAGAAAGAGTTCGTTGCTTTGTTGAGACTGTGACTCCTATTAAACTAAAGAGAGTTCAAGAGATATCATTAATCGAACAAAGACATAGTCAAGAAGTGTCATCTCTTAAGGTACAAGTTTTCTCTTTAACTAATGAGATTAGTGTTGCCAAATTAAATTATGATAACATGGAAATACAAATGAAAATTGAAATTATGATAACATGGAAATACAAATGAAAGTGATGTAAACAATGTTAAAGGTTTTGCTCACTTAAGGAATTTCAGCTATAATTGCAGAGATAACGGTAGAGCTACTAGCAGCACCAAATACTCCGATTGGTTTTAATAGTATTCTCCGTTCATCTACATTAATTCATAACCCAAGTAATGAGGTAAGATTATATGGTGTTATGATTATTGATATATGCAAGTGGTGCATTATTATTGATTTATATGTATATGTTTTTGTGTTTACTATTTATATATATTTAAATTTTAGTTGACTATTTTGAACTTGTACATTTCTTGTTGCATCTTGGATATCGTATTATGTTTGTAAATTAATATTGAAATTGTTTTGTTATTAAGGTTATTATGATTTAGTCTGATAGCTTGAAGACATATTTTTGTCTTGTTTGATTTTTTTTTTTTGCTTTATGTTTATTATTATTTTAATATGATGATAAATTATGACTGAAGTACAATATTGCAAATGACTTATTGCTCTTTCAATTATAATTGTAGATGTTATTTGCTCTTGATAAAAGACTTTAGAATTATAGTTAGACAAATTAATTCTAGTGACACTGACAGAACGTAATTTGTGTAGCAACTGTGCCTTTATTTGATGTTATTTTGAGACTGTTTTGGTTATTTTGGGCTAATTTGCCTCATTTTGCAATTCTGCACAGGTTTGTGACCGTTGGTGATTTTGGAGTTTTATTGGGGGCGCAACGGCTATTTTCCATCTGAAGTGAGCTGGACCAAGCACGTGGGAATTTAAGACTTCTAGAAGACTCTTTTAAACTTTTGAAGTTAGAAACTTTGTTTAGAAATAATAGGGATTTGAATTTTAACTTTACGGATTTTATTATTCTGTTTTTGGGATTTGTATTTTGGATTTTAATGTGTTGGAGAGGGGATTATAAGGGGAGTTCTAGACGGGAGTCTGAATTAGGGAAGAAACCACATTTGATTGATAGAGTTTTCTTCTCTTTTCTTTTACGTTCAATTTAATGGACATGATGCTTGCTATGGCCACAACAAGCTAAACTTCATTAATCCAGTAAAGTGAATTCATTTACGTGTTGTGAGATTTGTGCTTAATTTTTTATGTTATTGATTCATGCTTGTTTCTGTGCTTAATGGCTTTAAGATAAATGTACTGATTTACCAGTTAATTAATTTGGCCACTTAATTGATTAAGTAAATTGGCCATAACTAATTAGTTAGGTTAAATCCGTGTAATTGTTTAACCAAAATTGACATAAGTAGTAAGCAGGATAATATGTTGTTCTGTGGAATTTTCATATTCTTAGCTTATATGATCAAGCTTGTTGGTTTGCGGGTAAGAGTTTGGGTCGTTCTCAACTTAAAGCATTCTAGGGTTAAACCTGTCAGGCGCATGTCGGGGTTGCTGTTTAGGCTAGGGACTGATTAGAAGGCGCGTGTCTGGTCGGTCTAAAACCTAAGGAACGATAAGATAGTTAGGCGCTTCGTCAATTGATATTATCAGACTTGTTAATTAACATAATTAAACTTTGGTTCGATGATCAACACAATTAAATGAATGACTTTGCTGGATTAGTTTTCTCATACTATTGCTAATTCTATTTTTATTAGCATTTGATTTAATTCACTGTTAATCACAAACCCCCATTTTATTAGCTTTAAAACCTGTACGATCAACAAAATTGATAATTTCAATTTACTCTCTGTGGTTCGATCCTGTAAACGTGCTTCAAAAGTTACAAGAATTTATTTTGATGGTTTCGACGCCCGTTAAATTTTGGCGTCGTTGCAGGGGAGTATATTGATTATTTGATTTTGTTGTATGACTAGGTGTGATCGTACGGAAGAAATCCCATACGATCCTGAAATTGAAAGGACTTTTAAGAGACAGAGAAAAGAAGCAAGAAAAAGGAAACAAATCCTCACTGAGAACGCATCTTCTACTGACTTTTGTGGAAGCAGTAATCCTTCTGCGCCCTCAACTACCACTCTCGATACAAACTGTGAAGAATTTTATAGTAGCTGTGACCAAGTTGTGCACACAGGGATGGTAGCAAACGGACAACAAGGACGTACTCTCAGAGAATTCGGCCGATCCTCAGAGAATTGGGCCGAACGCAAGCCAACCAAGCTCATCTCTTCATTGCTTATCCTGAGACCGAAGCTGCATTTGAATTGAAGTTTAACTTAATCCACCTACTCCCTACCTTTCATAGACTCGAGAATGGAGATCCTCACAAGCACCTAAAGGCATTCCATATGACCTGTTCTACCATGAAACCACAGGGGTTAACTGAGAAGCATATTAAACTTCGTGCTTTTCCATTTTCTTTGGACGACGCTGCCAAAGAATGGTTATTCTGCTTGCCACCAGGTTCAGTCACTACTTGGGATCAGATGGTTCGGGCATTTTTGGACAAATTCTTTTCTGCATCCAAAGCTGCGACACTTAGAAGAGACATCTGTAGTAGCAAACAGAAGGATTCTGAGTCATTGCACGATTATTGGGAAAGATTCAAAAGAACATTTGCAAGTTGCCCACAACATGATATATCTGAAGAGACACTTATTCTGTATTTTTATGATGGTTTGTAGCCCATGGAGAGGCACATGATTGATGCTGCAAGTGGGGGATCCATTGAGAATAAGGCCTCAGAACAAGCTAGGGATCTAATTTCTACCATGGCAGCAGCAGCGGGTAACCACAAAGCACGTCCAGAACCCACTAAGATTGCAAATGAGGTGAGTTCTACAGTTTTGTCAAATCAGATTAAAGAGCTTACAGTTTTGGTACATCAGTTAGCCGCAAAAAAAGCTGTGACCCAACCGTGCCCACAGAAAAGAAATTGTGGAATATGCGCCGCATCCGATCATCCTACCGATGCTTGTCCAACCTTACAAGAGGACTCAACTAAGCAAGTCAATGCAGCTGGGTATTATGGAAATTAGAGAAACAATGATCCCTACTCAAACACATACAACCCAGGATAGAGGGATCATCCTAATCTTAGATATGGACAAACATAGAATCAATCGAGACAACAGAGTTTTCAAAATGAACAACAATTAGGTAACACTTTAGCTGATATTGTTAAGCAGTTAGCAGCTAACACCCAACAATTTCAATAGGAAACCAGAGCCAGCATCCAGAATTTGGTAAGGCAGATGACTCAACTATCGACAACAGTAGGCAGACTAGAGTCACAAGGGAAACTTCCCTCACAAACTGAGACCAACCCTAAGAATGTCAATTCGGTTAGCACAGTCCCACTCAGAAGTGGAAAACAACTGCCTGAGTCACATCCACAAGAGCGTTGTGCCCACAGCCGTGGGTGATATAAAACAAAACTGAAGTGAAAACCCTAACTCAAAGTAAAGAAGAGCGTTGTGCCCACAAAGAAAGGTCAGGTGATGAAAAAGAAATTTACGTAAAATCTAACCCTCTTGTCACAGGTGAACCACAAAAGTCAGGGATTTTAGAGACAAGACCTCCTTTTCCTGGTAGGTTTGAGGAGTCTAAGAAAGCCAATGAAGAGAAAAAAGTATTCGACATTTTTCGCAAGGTACAACTTAACATCCCTTTGATTGAAGCAATTAAACATATACCTAAATATGCTAAGTATTTAAAAAAAAATTATGTAGTTTTAAGAAAAAGAATATTGGGTGTGAAAAAATATTAATAGGGCAAAATGTTACTTCCATCTTGCAAAAGAAACTTCCGCCTAAACGAATGATCTGGGATTGTTTGGTATATCTTGTACAATTGATGGTTTAATGATTAAGAGGGCCATGTGTGATCTTGGTGCATCTTTGAATGTTATGCCTTATTCATTTTATTTATCATTGAATGCTGGTCCTTTGAAAGAAACTGATGTTGTCATTCAGCTTGCCGATATGTCTCTTGTGTATCCCAAGGGAGTTTTAGAAGATGTGTTAGTAAAGGTTCAAGGTTTAATTTTTCCTGTTGATTTTTATGTTTTGGATATGGAGGGAAATGATATATCAACAACACCTTCTAATTTGCTTTTAGGTAGACTTTTTTTAAGTACTGCGAATACTAAGATTGATGTTCACGATGGAACTTTGACAATGGAATATTATGGTGAAGTGGTCAAGTTTAATGTTTTTGATGATATTAATTGTCCTAACAATCTGTCTAGTGTTTACAGTTTGAATGTTGTTCATTTTGGTGTCCAGAAATCCTCTAAGTTGAACCAAAAAAATGAATTAGATATTGCACCTAGCAATAGTCTACATGTGGGAGGTACTGAAATATTGTTTGAGATGGGCATGTTACATCCCCAAGTATGTATCAATCCAGAATTTGTTATGACCGCAACTAGATCATAACTACCTTCTGTTATGCAGGTATCAAATTTGAAGCCGTATTATGAAGGATTTCGGGTTGGAAAATTAGATGAGCTTTAATTTGATCCTCCAATTGCTATTGGATGAAATTTGGAGATGTCAAGGCAGAGACATTAAATTAAGGCGCTGCTAGGAGGCAGCCCAGGAAGAAAAAAATATTTTTTTGTTTTGTTTTATTTTATATTATTATTTGTTGACTATTATTATTTTTATTTTTATGTTTTTTATTCAGAAATAAATTTTGTCTGACGAATAAGAATTCAAAAATGGATTTGTGCCCATAGGTTGCCCACAAGCCCTCATCTGTACCCACAGGAGGGATCACAACTTCATTTGTCATTGTTAAAAATAACGTATTCGAGCCAAGTTGGAATTTCAGAATTTTGTTGAAGTTGCTTATACCTCTACTTTTTCCAGGGAAGTTACTATCCATTGCTCCCTCATTTTTGTTTTAAATTCATTATTATTATTATTTTTACACCGAGGATAGTGTAGATTTTAAGTGTGAGGGAGAGATTATTATTAGGTTCTTTTCAGGTTTTTAATTTTTAGGTTTTATTTATTTATTTATTTTTTCTCTCTATATCTTGTTGTCTTTTGGGATAAATTTCTACTGTGTGCTTTCTTGGATCACCTCTATAAAAAAAAAAATTGATTAGAGAGCTTGCATTAATGGTTGGATTAAACTTGTGTGTTTTTAAGACATTGTAGATGTTTTTAGTACTGTACATAATTTGCTTTAGAAATCATTTGTGAGTCGTTGCTTTTCTCTTGTGGTTAGAGTCTTACTTGTTTGCTTTGTCACAATCTTTGTGGGTAAGATAAGTAGTACAATGTTGATGACTTTGAAAAACTTATGTTGTAGTGCATTTATTTTAATCTCACATATCTTTTGTGAGTAATTGGAGAGGTGAGAAAACAACCTACAACTTCTATTGGTCTTCTTGAATTGATTGTGTGACTTTGTGAATGATGTCTTGAAGGTGGTAGTTGTTTAGGAAGTTCTTGGTCAAAAATTAGCTTTATTTATTTTGAGCCTTTATTCATGTTTACTTTTGTTCACTTTTATTTTGTTTCTTTTTTGCTTATGTTCATTAAAAAAAAAGGGAGAGAAAGCATGCAATATATATATATATATATATATATATATATAAAAGGGGGCTGCCAAAAAAAATGTGAAAAAAAGAGAAAAAAAAATCAGAAAATCAGAAAAAGAAAAAAATATATTCAGCTTTGTTTTGTTTTCTAGTTTTATTCTTTCTCTTTGATGTAAATATTAATTAGTTACTTTGTAAATAAGTTGGTTCTCATTTTGTTCTTGTTTTTGTTTCTTTTTTACTCATTTTTAGGATTTTGACCATGAATTTTCCGAATGCGATTGCTTCTGATAGAATAAGTTCACTTAGCTTGCCTTTCTATCTTAGGATCAATTTTTGTTGTTTGTTGTCCTTAAATTTTTACTATTTGTCGAGAGTTAGTGCTTATTTCTAGATCCATGAGTGAACACCTACCATTATCCATACACACTTAACCTGTGAGGATATGGAGCTGAGACTACTGCATTTTGGTTTTTCTTTGCCATCAATGTTGAGGTTTGCGATAGGATTGGTTCGGCTGAGTTGTGGCTTTGCTTCTTGTTTTTCTCTAATTGCTTTGAGACTTGTGACATTGAACAGTGATTTGTCTTGCAAATTTTGTATAGTCCTGCTTGCATCTGTGCTAAAGGCTGAAACTTAAGTTTATGTTTGCTTAATTGGATTGCAGGTTCTCTTTTCTTCTTTGAAATTGATTTTTGGTGATTTGAGTTTTCATAAGCACTTGTACTTTAATTGGGTTCCATTTGGCTAGATGTTTTTGAGTCTTGGTAATTGTCTTTTGCATACTTGAGGGCAAGCATGAAATAGTGTGGGGGAGTTTGACAGAGCGTAATTTGTGTAGCATTTGTGCCTTTATTTGATGTTATTTTGAGATTTTTTTGGTTATTTTTGAGCTAATTTGTCTCATTTTGCTATTCTGCATAGGTTTGTGACCGTTGGTAATTTTGGAGTTTTATTGGGGGCGCAGCGGCTATTTTCCATCTGAAGTGAGTTAGACCAAGCACATGGGAATTTAAGACTTCTAAAAGACTCTTCTAAACTTTTGAAGTTAGAAACTTTGTTTAGAAATAATAGAGATTTGAATTTTAACTTTACGGATTTTATTATTCTGTTTTTGGGATTTGTATTTTGGATTTTAATGTGTTGGAGAGGGGATTATAAGGGGAGTTCTGGACGGGAGTCTGAATTAGGAAAGAAACCACATTTTGATTGACAGAGTTTTCTTTTCTTTTCTTTTACGTTCAATTTAATGGACATGATGCTTGCTGTGCCCGCAGCAAGCTAAACTTCATTAATCCGGTAAAGTGAATTCATTTACGTGTTGTGAGTTTGTGCTTAATTGTTTATGTTATTGATATTCATGCTTGTTTCTGTGCTTAATGGCTTTAGGATGAATGTACTGATTTACCAGTTAATTAATTTGGCCACTTAATTGATTAAGTAAATTGGTCATAACTAGTCAGTTAGATTAAATCCGGGTAATTGTTTAATCAAAATTGACATAAGTAGTAAGCAAGATAATATGTTGTTCTGTGGAATTTGCATGTTCTTAGCTTATATGATCACGCTTATTAGTTTGCGAGTAAGAGTCTGGGTCGTTCTCAACTTAAAGCAAACTAGGGTTAAACCTGTCAAGCGCGTGTCGGGGTTACTATTTAGGCTAGGGACTGATTAAAAGGCGTGTGTCCGGTCTATCTAAAACCTAAGGAACGATAAGGTAGTTAGGCGCTTCGTCAATTGCTATAACCAGACTTGTCAATCAACATAATTAAACTTTGGTTCGATGATCAACACAATTAAATGAATGACTTTGCTGGATTAGTTTTCTCATACTATTGCTCTTACTATTTTTATTAGCATTTGATTTAATTCACTGTTAATCACAAACCCCTATTTTATTAGCTTTAAAACCTGTACGAACAACAAAATTGATAATTTCAGTTTACTCTCTGTGGTTCGACCCTGTAAACGTGTTACAAAAATTATAGGATTTTATTTTGACGGTTTCAACACCCGTCAGACACATATGGAATTGTTCATCTAAATTGTGACTTCAATTTTTAGTCAATTAAAGTGATTCTTTTAATGTATTTTGATGTTAATAAATATCTCTCAATTGTTATAGGATGGAAATGAACATTTAAGGACTTATGGAGGAAAAAAAATTCATAAGTTAGCTAGATGACTTTATAAGATTTGAAGATCCTTAAACTTTTTTTATACTATATGAGTTTTTTATGTATTAATTAGATTGATGATATTTTGGTATGTTAAATTTCAAATATATATATATATATATATATCGTTTGATCATGATTTACATATTAATTAGAATGGAGGTTTTGGATACTTATTATTTGAGAGAATGCATATATTTATATGGATTTTATGGAACTAAATATTGCTTGTATATGAAAACATGTTTAATATTATATTTAGAGCATAGTCATAAGTCTATTGGTTTAAAAATCATTGCCTATACTCAAATTAGCCACAGTCGAATATTGTTGGAATAAGTTGTACTAAAAAATGGCATGTAAAATAATAATATTAAATTGTTGGCTTTTTACAAATAGGCAACACTTGAAAATTATAGTCTAAAGTTTTATGTTTTGAAACCATTACCTATGATGATTTTATATAACTGTTTCCTATTAAAATAAGCAACAGGTTAAAAGAGTAATCTCAAACTGATGGTTTAAAATGTTTCCTTATGTAACCGTTGCCTAAAAATAAGAGGTTATGACTTTAAAGTATAGTCATAGGGTTAACAGTTTAAAATCATGGCCTAAATTCTAGTTGGAAAACCATTACGTAATATACAAATTAGGCTATGATTTTTATGAATGTTGCCAAAGAATTAAAAAATTGTATCTTATAGTATAGGTAATGCTTCTAACTACCACAATAAAAAAATAATAATAAAAAAAATCGTTGCCTATTTACTAGAATATGATTTTTTCAATTTAGACAACAATTTTTAACCGTAGCCATAGGCCTAAAATATTGTAGTGAATGTTATGGAAGTTACCACCTATATTTCGATATATGACGGTAATGAATTATGTCGTTATCATTCAGCATCCTACAGAAGCTAGTTCATCAACAAGATATGGTCATATCTCCCCTTTTCAACTCCTCTAACTCGATATTAATATGAAATTGTCTATTTTGTTATATGGAGCCAAAAGCACGGTTTAAAATAGATCAAAATTCAAATGAGGAGGTCATCCAAATGCTATAAAAAAAATATCTTCTAATAAAGATGAAAGCCACCGATATAATAATATTTTATTCTTTTGGAACTATGTTTGATGTTCAGGATTTGGTATGATTTCGGTGGATATTTTAGGATGAGTAGTTGTAGATTGATTTAGTGGAATGGATCCATCAACATAAACCCACAAGATTTTGGTAATTTAGAAGAGGAAGAAACTATATTTTCCAAGTGAGATAATTCTTGTTATTTAGTTTAATGGTGAATGTATGATGTGATTTTGTTGTAAGAGTTGGAATGAGTGTGGTTGTAGGAGTAGTGAAAGCCATGAAATGCTCTGATACCATAGAGAATAAGCTAAAGAATTAAGAAGTAGAGATAAAAGCATATATTTCTAATATATTTCATTAGTTGGTATGATGCCTATACGGATACAGCTTTATAATTTAGTAACATAATTAATCACAAATGCTTAAGATAAATACAAAATAATAACTGACAAGCTTATACTATCAACATATGTGTACACAATAATTTCAACAAAATTCACAAGAGTATGAATACTTACACGGTAAGACACTTCACTTACACTCAAATAGACTCCTTTTATAATATTGTCATAATGACACCTATGGTTTTCTTACCTGTTATCTACCATTAAAATACTTTCAGCGGATTAGAGTAACACTATATATTAAAATGGTGAAATCCTTTCACCAAACCAAAGTTCATAAACACTTACGTTTGAATACTTTTCTTGATTATAAAGTATTTCCATTTCTTGATCTTGACTTGGTCTTCAAGTATTCTCGGATTAAGAATCTTAAGAGATCTTTCATAATTACTTGGAGAGTGAATATCTATACTAGAAAGATATTTTAGAATATCTTTTCCTAATTAATCTCATAGGATGTTATTATAACAAATGTAAAAGACTACCTTACTCTAGGAGTACCACGTTAGATATGAGCCCATCCAATTAGTAATTGACATATGACAATAATTAATTAAAATGGGAGAATGAACAATATGACATATCATTCCACCTTATCAATATCTTATCTAAACGAAATAAGGTCGTTTTCATGTTCATAAAAAATACCACTTTTTAAAAAGCAATTTGTTTGTGTTCGCTATTGTTCATCCTCGAATTCCTTCCTTAATGGCTCTCGATTTGAATCTGTCTTCTATCAGTCGGCTTGTCTATCTCTGTCCGCCTCTCTATACTCGTCATGAGTCTTTGTGCATCTGTCGCCGATCTACAATCCCACCTACTACGTTCTCGTTGTGTTATTTGTTATAGATCTTCGTGCTTCGGCCACCATTTTCTAATCTCGACCAGCAGAGTAAAGGTAATAATTTGATTGTAATATGGGTCTTCATGGTTGATTTTCTTAGTTCTTGACATAATCAATTATTTCTCTGATATCTATTATATATGATATGATGCATGTAACATGTGCTTTTCAATAATTTTCGTCTGTTCTAGAATTACAAAAATCATGCCAACTTCCATTGAACATGTGCATGTTAGGATCATTTACCCTATACCACAAAATCTTCACATAAATCTATGTAAAATGGAATAGAATGTATATATATATGGATTTATGTGAGAATCTGAAGTGAAGAACAAAATTCTAGATAATATACAATACGTGAGAAACTTGACTTGATGTTGATGATGATAGAGAACATTTCATGAAAATGCAATGAAATTTTGTGGAAGAGAAGTAGTTACAGATCCAAAATAGACTTGCATCATAAATTGAATAAAAGCATCAAAAACAATTATTACTTCTACAGTTGGTTTTCTCCTTATATTACCTTCATATGTTTAGAATTCAGTTTGATTAATAGAGGGCACATTCTTTGACCACTACCATAATATGTTTAGGCTACTTGTTTGAAATAGCATTTCCTCTTATTAAAATTGATCAATTTTCAGTTTGTCCATGATAGAAGCGCAGTACTAGATATGATTCTATACAATGCATCTTAAATTGCCACATTCTTAAATCTAAGGCATCTAGTTTGCGATAGTCGTAAAGATGAAAAAGTTTCAGCGATAATTCTCGAACAATGGTGGTGGTGATCTAGAACATATATGATTATGATGGTAAGGTAGCTTTGAGACTTATGTGATTCTTTGATAATGCAGGTAAAGATCAAAATATGTGGTCAAATATTCAAGTTTGGTCAAATAGTCAAAATAAACTTATGGGTTTGACTAGTGATATTTTTGAATCTTAGTGGACTGAGAATTTTGATTAATTGGCTGGTGAACACGAATAAGGAAGGACGGTAAGGAGAAATTCGACAAAGACTCCGATTGTACGCTGGGAGATGTGTCTTTATAGCATGTTTTGAACCACCTATGTTGTCATGATATATGATGAAATAATTCTAGTGTGTTCAAAATTACACTAGTATTTGGTCAGTATGAATATAGGTGTAGCGGAAAGTATGTTGATGCTAAGGAGTTTCCTGAAAGCTGCTGAAGAAAGCTGCACCATGGTTTATTTAACAAGTATTTTGATATGTGCCAAGAAAAAAACTTTGGTTTATGGTTCCTAAGCGGTTTGTGTTGGGATGGATCATACCCGATACCTTCATGGTGGGGGTATGATGTGTAACACCCAAACCCCTGCCTTACGGACAGGTGCAGGGAGATGGATGTCACGTCAGAAAATATACATATTATACTTATATTGAACAACTAACAAATATCCAAACATAACTTATATGACTGTAATAGTAAAATCCGACGTTGATATGATAAACTGGATACTTAATCAAATACTGAACTTAAAATCATCTGAATACAAAATCTTAAGAATTCAAAAATATAATGTTTCAAAATCTCGTTACAAATGAAATAGTTTAATAAAGCTTGGGAGTTCAATACATAATATATGCGGAAGCAAATCTGAAAACTAATGTCAAAACTGATGCATGGAGTGATATATGTATGCCTTACTATTCCACCTGACTGTCTGAACTCAGCATTTTCCATCCCGATCAAGAAAATTAACATACAAAACAAAAATAAAGAAACAACAGGCTCAGACTATCGAATGTCTGGTTAGTAAGCCAATGCCCAAAATCCACACACATACAATGCTTCTTAAATTAACAATTAAGCATGAACATACAACATATGCAGCTTACCTGGCCAAACAGAGGCTTAAAACTGAAGGAAACAGAAGAGTACAGAAGATTTCAAACAACTCTGAAAGGTTCTAAAGCTTAATGGGTTCCTTAAGGAGCAACAAATGAATCGATACCATTAACAGTGATTAAACAGATTAATTATGCCTTGTAAATGCTCTAAACTTAAAACAGTCATAACTTATTCGTTTGAAGTCCGAATCAGGCTTATAATAACTTTTTGGAAAGGGAAAATCAAGAGGAAGAAATCTGAAAGAAGTCAGGTGAGCAAAAATGTCTTGGCGAAATGTTGAGGTGACATAAAGTTATTTCGCCTCTACATCAGACAACAGCTTTAGGCGAGATTTCTACATCTTGCCTCACTCTGGCGAGATTTTTGGCGATAATTCAACACAGAGCTTTCTCCTGGCGATTTCTACTTAGCTAAATAGAAGCATGTTGCCTCACTTCTAGGCAAGGTATTTTTGAGCGATGATTTTTCAAACTGAAATTGCTTTTTGGGCGACTTGTTCTTGGCAACAAAAAAACATTTAGCCTCATTTTAGGCGACTTAATTGGCGACATAAAAACATTTAGCCTCATTTTTAGGCGAGGATTTTGGCAACATGAAAATATTTTGCGTCACTTTCAAGCGAGGTTTTTGGCAATATGAAAATATTTTGCCTCACTTTCAGGCGAGGTTTTTGGCAATGATTTTTAAAAGAAAAAGTCCCGTCTAGTAATTTTGGCGAGGTATTTGGCGAAGTATTAAAATTTTAGAAAATTTCGCCTGAATACTAGCGAAGTAACTTGGCGAGATTTTAACTTTAAAAATTGGATCGCCTAAATTTTGGCGAGATTGATAGGCGATGGACACAAGATGTTGCCAACCTATTACTTAGTCTAGGCGATGAATATAGACGGATGTTCAAGGTTTTGCCCGCTAGCAGGCGATGACACTGGCGACATAAATAAAACTTTGTCAACTCTATACTTAGTCTAGGCGATGACTTTGGCTGAGTAATCAAAATTTCGCCTAAGTCTAACTCGTTTTAATTTCAACTTTTTAAATCTTCTTCAAATTATCCAATTAGACCATAGTCAGTCTAAAGGCAGCATGTTAACCCAGTATTAGCAAGTAGCTCAATTCAGAAATCATCAAGGCAATCATAACAGTTCACAGTACACTTAAAATTCAGATTTGCAGATCATATACCAGATTACATATCAGACATCAGACTTTTCAGAGAATGACAGAAACATATACTAGAGTATATCAGCTTGTCATGCAGGTTACAGAACTTAAAAGATGATACCAGATTATGCATTCAATATGCATCTGATTTCAGAATTTTCTTAGCAAGTTCTTATAAAACACAGAAAACATCAGATTATAGATTATTTGCCTGTCTTTAGTTTGATAACAAAATCAGGAACAGAAAATAGGTCATAGACCTCTTACTTATGAGCAAAGCTCCAAACAAATGGATCAAGGATCCCAGAAAGGTTAAGCAAAGCTCCAGAAAAAGTTGATGTCGTCACATCCAGAAGGCAACAAGGCCTGATGTCGTCACATCCAGAAGGCATTCAAGGCTTGTATGTTTTCACGTATCGATCTATACATATAATATCCTTACGGCATGCCGATCTTATCGCTATCATACTTTAGACAGGGCTTAGTTTTCATATTATAACAGAGTATAGCTTTCAGCATTCAACAGATATTGCATTTGTTCACATAATAGCCATTTATCAGCAAGTTGAACAACAGTTTCACAGCAATAAACATATCACAGAGTCTAGATTCAGAATTTTAGATACATTAAGTTTAGTCCATATCAATGCAGCACAGAAGACATAAGTGAGGGCTTAAACATGGCTACAAACCGAATACGCTAATCCAACAGCAGGACTACTCCCGCTGGCGTTCTCCTACTCCGTCGCCTAAACAAAGGCAAACCCAAAATCAATAATAGACTCAATCAAACCAGAAATTCAAAGGTTAGGGTTTACAACTTGAGAACAGAAGCGACATTGAAGAACAGACTCAAAACAATCATGAACATATGAACTTATCTTCACGCTCGAAGAATAGGTTCAATGGAAACTTTCAGATTGACAGCAAAAACCAATGTAACAGTGAAAGAGAGTTTATGTTTGAGTTTTTTTCAAAGTTGAGAGAAAAGAGCAGAAAGGGATCTGGCGGCTGAATGATTGTTGGTGGGGTAACCTAGGTTTCACCTAACCCTAGATAAATTGTAAACAAGCCCACCAGAGTTATTTTAATTCAAAAATTTTCCCATGTCAAAAGTATATTCAAAATCAGTCAAATAATCAAAAATAAGTTTTTAATTTGGCCCAATTTACGGACGTGATAGCTCTACCGCACTTAAGAAATTTCGTCCCCGAAATTATCTTGGCTAAACAGATGCGGATACTGTCTTCTCATGGCTTCTTCTGGTTCCCATGATGCTTCCTCTACAACATGGTTACGTCAGAGAACCTTAACTAGGGGTACAGTCTTGTTCCTCAAAACCTTTACTTCCCTAGCTAGAATCAGAATTGGTTCCTCTTCATAACTTAGATCAGGTCTGATTTCCACAGTCTCATGAGTAAGGATGTGTGAAGGATCAGAGTGATACCTTCTCAACATCGATACATGGAAGACATTATGAATCTTCTCCTACTCAGGTGGTAAGGCAAGTCTGTAAGCAACAGGACCTATCCTTTCCAGAATTTCATATGGTCCAATAAAACGAGGTGCTAGCTTACCTTCTTGCCAAACCTGAGCACTTTCTTCCATGGAGATACCTTTAAAAACACCTTGTCTCCAACCTGAAATTCAATGTCTTTCCTCTTAAGATCAGCATAGGATTTCTGCCTATCTGATGCTTCCTTAAGTTTTTCCCTGATCAACTTCACTTTCTCTTCAGCTTCTAGGACCAACTCTGGTCCAACCATTCGAGCTTCATTCAACTCAGTCCAACATAGTGGAGTACGACATCTTCTTCCATACAATGCCTCATAAGGAGCCATTCCAATACTTGCCTGGAAACTGTTATCATAGGCAAACTCCACCGGAGGCAAATACTTAATCCATGATCCTCCAAACTCAATCACACAACATCTGAGCATGTCTTCCAAGGTCTGTATTGTCCTTTCAGACTGCCCATCAGTTTGTGGATGGAAAGCAGTATTGAAATTTAGCTTAGTTCCCCTAGCTTCTTGAAATTTCTTCCAGAATCTAGAGGTAAACCTAAGATCTCTGTCCGAAATGATAGAGGACGGAACCCCATGTAACCTCACGATTTCCTTCAGATATAACTCAGCTAGTCTTTCCAGTGAGTAGTCTACTCTGATAGGCAAAAAGTGAGCAGACTTAGTCAAACGATCCACTATCACCCAGATTGCATCATTATTCTCTCGAGTTAAAGGTAACCCTACAACGAAGTCCATTGTAACTCGATCCCACTTCCATTCTGGAATAGATATTGGCTAAAGCAAACCAGAAGGAAGTTGATGTTCTGCCTTAACTTGCTAACATACTAGACATTTCCCAACAAAATCAACTATGTCTCTTTTCATGCCAGACCACAAATATAGCAACTTCAAATCCTGATACATCTTGGTAGCACCAGGATGCATTGAATACACCTGTCTGTGCGCTTGAGTCAGTATCTCAGTTCTCAAATTATCAACCAAAGGCACATATATCCGATTACTTAAATACCAACTACCATCATCTCGGTAGGATGCTTCTGTTTTCTTACCTTGATCTAATTTCTTAGCCCACTCCAAGGCTAATTCATCAGTTTTCTGTGCTTCCAAAATTCTATCAGTCAAATCCGGTTTCACCACCAACTCTGCTACTAAAACATCATCCTTTAGACTCAATCTTGCCATCATGGCATATAAAGCATGCATGAATTTACGGCTAAGAGCATCTGCTACAACATTTGCTTTGCCAGGATGATAATTAATCTCCATATCATAATCCTTTAGAAACTCAACCCACCTACGCTGCCTAAGATTCAAATCTTTCTGTACGGGCAGGTATTGTAGGCTCTTGTGTTCAGTGTACACATAGCACTTTGCACCATATAGATAATGCCTCCAAATTTTCAATGCAAAGACAATATCAGCCAACTCGAGATCGTGAGTAGGGTAATTAAGCTCATGTGTCCGCAATTGTCTTGATGCATAGGCAATCACTTTCTTATCTTGCATAAGCACACAACCAAGTCCATGCAATGAAGCATCACTGTAAACTACATAGTCCATCCCTTCAACTGGCTGGACTAAGATTGGAGCTTCAGTAAGTAACTTCTTCAAAGTATCAAAACGCTCTTGACACTTGCTTGTCCCCTCAAATTTAGTTCCCTTATGCAGTAACTTAGTCAAAGGACCCACAATAGAGGAGAATCCCTTCACAAACCGACGGTAGTAACCTGCCAAACCTAGAAAACTCCTTACCTCCGTGACATTCTTAGGTGGTTTCCATGCCATCACTGCCTCAATCTTCTTTGGATCAACCTTGATACCATCCTTAGAGATAATATGAACCAAGAAGGCAACTTCTTCCATGCAGAATTCACATTTAGATAATTTTGCATAGAGTTGTTTCTCACGAAGAGTTTACAAAACTATCCTCAAATGCTTGGCATGCTCTTCCTTATCCATAGAATACACTAGGATATCGTCTATGAACACCACCACAAATTGATCCAAATATGACTTGAATACCCTATTCATCAAATCCATAAACACTGCAGGCGCATTAGTCAAACCAAAAGGCATTACCACAAATTCATAATGGCCATACCTAGTCCGAAATGCAGACTTGGGTATATCAGATTCCCGAATCCTTAATTGATGATAACCGGACCTCAAGTCTATCTTTGAGAACACTCCCGCTCCTCTCAACTGATCAAATAAATCATCGATCTGTGGAAGAGGGTACTTGTTCTTCACTGTAAGTCTATTCAGTTGGCGGTAATCAATACACAGCCGAAAAGATCCATCTTTCTTCTTTACAAACAAAACCGGAGCACCCCAAGGTGAAGTACTCGGCCGAATATAACCCTTATCCAAGAGTTCTTACAACTGCACCTTTAATTCTTTCAATTCTGATGGTGCCATCCTATATGGAGCCATTGATACAGGTGCGGCATCTAGAATAAGCTCAAAAGTGAACTCCACTTCTCTATGTGGCGGCAAACCGGGAATTTCTTCTAGGAAGACATCCAAGAATTCATTCACAGTTGGAATAAATCTCCCATCGGAGCGTGGCTTATCTACTTCAACCACATGAGCCAAGAATGCTTCACAGCCCCTTCTAAGCATCTTATCCGCCATAGCAGCCGAAACAACCCTATCAAGTGGATTTCTACGGTCACCAACAAAAGTAATTCATCCATTCGGTGATTGAAGTGTAATTCTCTTCGCCTTACAATCCATCACTGCTTCATGTCTAGACAACCAGTCCATTCCCAAAATCACATCAAACTCATTACTCTTTAGTTTCAACAAATCTCTCAGAAATGTGATTCCTCCAATCCCAATAGGTACATCACGATAAATTTGATTCACAACCACACAATTACCCAAAGGATTAGTCACAAATAGATCTCTATCAGTCAGACTAGACTCCCAACCCTTATCCTATAAGATTCCACTACAAGCATAAGAAAGTGTAGAACCCGGATCCAATAAGGCATAAGCAGGAGAGTCAAGAATCGAAAATGTACCTGTTACCACATCAGGAGTATCAGCTTCTTCATGACCTCTCAGTGCATAGGTGCGAGCAGGAGTCCTCGAATCCCTCCTAGGAGCACCAGACTGAGTGCCACCTCTCTTAGCACTAGACTGAGGTGCCTGCCTATCATTCCTCTGAACTGAGTTGACATCTCTAGAAACAGGTGCTCTGTCAGAACCAGTACCCTGCTGAGGATGTGGGCAGTCTTTGATCATATGGTCATTAGCACCACACCTGAAACAACCACCCGTCTTCCTGAAGCATTCACCCGGATGGTGTCTATTGCAAGTAGTACATAGGGGAAAATTCACACCACGGTTGCCTTGAGTAGGAGTACTAGCAACAGATGGATTCGGCTGATTGCCTCCTCCAGTACTCCTATTTGGTCGAGACTGATTCACAGAACCACCTCCACTTTTCTGAACCTGAGTCTTGCCTTTCTTACTATGCTGGCCAACAGCAGCAGGTCCACTCTTGGTATCCCTGTCACGTTTCCTATCCTTCTTCACCACCAACTCAATGTCCACAGCAGCTTCCACAATCTCGTGGAAATCATCAGTTCTCAGTGTAGCCAACAACTTTTGAATTTCAAAATTCAGTCCATACCTGAACTTGCGACATCTATCAGCTGGAGTTGGTACCATATCTGGTGCATACCTACAGAGCTTCACAAAGTCATTTTTTATAGTCCAAAACTGATCTATCTCTCTGCTTCAGATAGAGGAATTCAGTCCTTTTCAGTCCTTTTCTTTGGATCAACCTTGATACCATCCTTAGAGATAATATGACCCAAGAAGGCAACTTCTTCCATCCAGAATTCACATTTAGATAATTTTGCATAAAGTTGTTTCTCACGAAGAGTTTGCAAAACTATTCTCAAATGCTTGGCATGCTTTTCCTTATCCTTAGAATACACTAGGATATCATCTATGAACACCATCACAAATTGATCCAAATATGACTTGAATACCCTATTCATCAAATCCATAAACACTGCAGGCGCATAAGTCAAACCAAAAGGCATTACCACAAATTCATAATGGTCATACCTAGTCCGAAATGCAGACTTGGGTATATCAGATTCCCAAATCCTTAATTGATGATAATCGGACCTCAAGTCTATCTTTGAGAACACTCCCGCTCCTCTCAACTGATCAAATAAATCATCGATCCGTGGAAGAGGGTACTTGTTCTTCACCGTAAGTCTATTCAGCTGGCGGTAATCAATACAGAGCCGAAAAGATCCATCTTTCTTCCTTACAAACAAAACCGGAGCACCCCAAGGTGAAGTACTTGGCCGAATATAACCCTTATCCAAGAGTTCTTGCAACTGCACCTTTAATTCTTTCAATTCTGCTGGTGTCATCCTATATGGAGCCATTGATATAGGTGCGGCACCTGGAATAAGCTCAACAGTGAACTCCACTTCTCTATGTGGTGGCAAACCAGGAATTTCTTCTGGGAAGACATCCAAGAATTCATTCACATTTGGATTGAATTGTTAATTTGCCACCCTATATCTCAATATTCTAACGTCTTCTGATTAACTGGTTGGTCTTCCATTTTTGTTTCATTTTTTATTTATTATGCAGTTTAATTTTGATTTTTTATTTTTACATTTTTAACATTTATTAATTATTATAAATTATACAATAAATAAAAATTTTATATAATTGTAATATTTAAAAGTAAATTTATAATTTATTTTTTATTTCTAATTTCATTTCAATATTATGCAAAAAAAAAATCAATAACATATAAATAATATATGTGTATATAAATTACTTTTTTAATTAATAAAAAATATAAAAATATATTATTTTGAAATTAATTTTATTTTTTAAAAATATTTACATATTATTTTAGTAAAATATAATAAAATATATATATAACCGGAAAAAAAAAGAATCCGACTCCAATCCGATTAAATATAGTATTTTTGATAAAGTTTGAAGTATTTTTTGTTTTAAAATTTGAAACAGAGATAGAATGGAAATATCAACTCATTTGGATTATTGGATCAAGAATTTATTTATTTATTTTTATTTCTTCAATATATTGAAATATGTTATTGAAATGAAAAAAGTTAATTATATGTTATAACATCTTTAAATTATATATAAAAATAAACAATTATATATTGTTATTAATATATGTGAGTGAAATAAAAAATTTCTTTATTTGTTCCGAAAAGTTTGAAATTCACAAAGTTAATTATATAACTATTTATAGGTTAACTATATTATTAAATTAGTTACAAATCTAAAGTTAATCTACTTGTTTAATAAATAATATTATTATATAATTATTTATATTATTATTAATATAAAAATAAATATAAAATAAGAAAATTATATATTATTATAATAATTAACAAATAATGCAATTTTTTTATATTATTATTAATCAAGTACAATTTTAATAGGAATAAAAGTAAATATTAATAATTAAATAATTATTATTATTTAAAATAATAATTTATTGTGATGTGTTAAATGTATTATTTGTGGTGGGAAAATAACCATAAGGCATCACAGTCGAAGGTCAGAACAAGTAAAGGGAGCCGAAGTCCAAAACCAAGCTCGGCCGAAGACAGGGGAGATGCCCAAGAACTACCCTCGGCCGAAAAAGAGGGCCTAAGGCCCAAGAGATGCACCAGTCTGGCTCGACCGACATAACCAAAAGCCCAATGAAGTTCAACTCGGCCGAGCCCAACAGAGTCCAAACCAAAGCACACTAGCCCACCGAATTATTGCCTAACCAAATAAGGATTCCCGAAGCCCAGTCGGAAAAGGAAGACTTATCTTACCGGACCAAAGATTCCTAAAGCCCGATTGATAAAGGAAAGCCTATCTCACTAGATCAAGGATTCCTAAAGCCCGATGGATAAAGGAAGACCAACCTCATTAAAAGAAGGAGACCAAGTCCTAAGGGAAAGAAAAGTCCTAATACTTTTAGAAAAGAGACTGATCACCCCTATAAATAAGGGGTAGAGACAATTGTAAAGGATCGGATTTTTACTCATTAGAACAAAACTCTGTGAGACCATATCTGTAAGCTGTTTAGCTACTGTGTTCAAGCAATCTTAGCCCTATATTTGGCTGTAGTTTATTTGCCACCACAGTTTGGCGCCCACCGTGGGGCTACGAACCTAACACACAAGGTTAAGGTTTCTTGAAAATTCAGAATTCTCGCTACAGTTATTCTCCGCACCTGCTCTTATCAGTCATGGCTCCAATAAACCCTAATACCATCAATGTAGAAGATCAAGTTCCAAAGACGCCAGGGGAACAGCTGGCAATCTTGACCGAGATGTTGAAGAAAGCTGAAGAAGAGAAGGAGCAGTAGAGGAAAGAAGCGGAATCAAGAAGGAAGTCCACGAAACTCACCAAGGAGAAAACCCGGCAATCAAGCCGGATATATTCACCCCTCCGAAAGCGCAAGCTCAACTTTGAGGACTCCGGTGGGGAGACATCGGAAGAAAGTGATGGGTCGACGGAAAGCCGTAAAAACACCGACCGTCGTGATTCAAGCAGCTCTGATGAAGAGGCCAGAGGTCCTAAATCAACCCGTAAAGACCGAGAGAGGCGCCGTGATCGGGAAATCAAATAACTCAAAGACCTGGTACAAAGAACTTCAGGAAAAATGGTCATGATGAGGTTGTCAACAATGCGATACTCCGACATGCCTTTCACAGCATGGATCCTAGAAACAAATATGCCCAAAAGGTTCTCCATTCCAAATATGAAACCTTACGACGGGACAACGGACCCTGAAGACCATATCGCCGGATACAAAATCGCATGGGAACCTGCAATATCCCAGAAGAGGATATGAAGGCAATTATGTGTAAAAGTTTTGGCTCCACCTTGACAGGAACCGCCCAAAGGTGGTATTCGGCTCTACCAGAGAAGAGCATCAAGTCATATTCATCCTTAGTCACCGAATTCGTGAACCACTTCTTAGACAGCAGGAAAAAGGAAAAAGACGTAGATGACTTGTATGATCTGAAACAAGGGAGCGCTGAAAGTCTCAGACAATGTCAGAAGATTTAAGGAAACCAAAATGGCTATTCCGGATTGCCGAGACAAAAGCGCCACCAAAGCCTTTATCAAAGGGCTACTGAAGACTTCCAAATTCTACGAAAGTCTAAAGCTGATCAAACCCCGCACCTTCGAAGATGTCCTAGAAAGGGTCGAAGACGCAATGGAATATGAGGAGGAACTCCAGCCCAGAAATCATAGAAGCCCCCAGAGCACACCAAGCTCCCGCGACCGAAACAGTGCTGGAAATTTCGGCCGAACTGAAAGGCCGAGGAGCAACCAGAAGGAATCTGACCGCAACGACCCGCCCAGACCAGATTACGTCGGCCGCAACTCTTCAAGACCGGATTACTCTGAACACGGCCGGAAGCGAAAAGAACTATTACCTTACCCACTCACCATTCCCATGAGAGAAACCCTAGCAATTCTCAAAGGAATGGGAGACAGAGTCAGATGGCCCGACAAACCAATGAACCCTGCAGGAACTTGGAAGGATAAATCCCGGTACTGCTAGTTCCATGGAGACCATGGCCATAACACCGACGACTGCTGGACTCTTAAGAGAGAAGTCGCCGAACTAATAAAAGCGGGTCACTTGCGGGAGTATTTATCCGAAAAGGGGTGAGAAATCGCAGCCGAGGCCGATAAAAATCGGCGATCACCGAAAGCAGTACCCATAGCGAATGCGGAAGAAGAAAGAGTGATCAATATGATTGCAGGAGGATCCGAGATGTGTGGGCTGACCAGCTCAGCAGCAAAAAGAAAGCTGAGAGGTTCCCTCAGCATCTACAACATCGGGAACGGCCCCACAATCGATAACTGCTCTATCACCTTCACAGAAGAAGAGGCCAAGGGGATCAACGCGCCGCACCACGACGCATTAGTGATCAAAATTTCGATAGCAAATCTAACTGTGAAGAGAGTGTTGGTGGATAACGGAAGCTCGGCCAACATACTATTTCTCGAAACATTCAAGAATATGCAACTGGACGAGAGAATGATACGCAGGAAGGCCGTCTCCCTTATCGGCTTCGACGGTAAAACCACCTCAACCATCGGGGAGATTGAACTGCCAGTATTCACGGAAGGGATCAATCTACACACAACCTTTCTCGTGAGAAGCTCGAGGTCCGCATACAACGTGATACTCGGAAGACCCTGGATACACGATATGAAAGCAATCCCGTCCACGTATCACAAACTCATCAAGTTCCCAACCCCGCAAGGGATCAAACAAATAAAAGGTGAGCAAAACTCCTCCAAGGAATGCTACGCTAACTGCTTAAAGCAGAAGGGGGTCGAAGAATAGCAATCACCGTCTCGGCCGAAGACACCCCTGAATCCGGTCGAAGACGAAGTAGATGAAGTCCCCCTAGATCAAGAAGGGGCAAAAACGGTGCAGATTGGAGCTGCGGTAGAGGGCTTGGAACGGGAAAAGCTGATAAGCTTCCTCAAAGCCAACCAGGACTGCTTCGCCTGGTCACACGAAGACATGACCGGAATCGACCCGACGATCATAACCCACAAGCTGAATGTGAAAGAGGGCGCGAAACCAGTCAAACAAAAGCCCCGAAGGTTCGCTCCTAAAAGAAACAAAATCATCAACGAAGAAGTCGAAAAACTCCTCGCGAATGGATCCATCAGAGAAGTCCAGTATCCAGACTGGCTTGCTAATAAAGTGGTCGTCAAAAAGAAGAATGGAAAGTGGAGGGCCTGCATCGACTTCACAGACCTAAACAAGTCATGTCCAAAAGACCCCTTCCCGCTACCATACATCGACCTCACCATCGACGCAACAGTGGGCTATGAGATGTTAAGCTTCATGGACGCTTACTCAGGCTACAACTAAATATTAATGCATCCCAGCGACCAAGAAAAGACTGCCTTCGTCACGGAGAGGGGGATTTACTGTTTCAAGGTGATGCCCTTCAGCCTAAAAAATGCAGGATCCACATACCAAAGGCTTATGAACAAGATGTTTGCTGATAAGCTGGGGAAGACTATGGAGGTCTACATTGATGACATGCTGGTTAAATCCAAAGATGGGAATCACCATGTGCATCATTTGAGCCAAACATTCGAGACACTCCGAAAATACAACATGAAGCTTAACCCCACAAAATGTCAATTCGGGGTCAAAGTAGGGAAATTCTTGGGGTATCTAGTCACGAAAAGGGGAATCGAGGCCAACCCATATCAGATTAGACCCATCCTAAACATCGCGGAACCGCGAAACAAGAAAGACATACAAAAGCTCACAGGCAGGCTGGCCGCACTAACACGGTTCATTCCTAAAGCTTCAGAAAAATTTCAGCCTTTCTTCGAGGTCCTCAAAAAATCCAAGGAATTCGAGTGGACCGAGAAATGCAGCAAAGCCCTTGCAGATATCAAAGATTTCTTGACCAGCCCACCACTCTTAGCGAAACCAGAAGATGGTGAAAAACTATACCTATATCTGGCGCATTCAAAGATTGCAATAAGCGCCGTCCTGGTCAAAGAAATCGGAGGGAAAGCAGCAACCAGTATACTTCGCAAACAAAACTCTGACATCGGCCGAAACCAGATATCCCACCCTGGAAAACGCCATTCTGAGTCTTATATTTGCTGCAAGAAAACTTCGAGCATGCTTTCAAGGGCACCCAATCGCGGTCATAACTACGCTACCCCTTCGGAGTGCAATCCACTCCCTCGACAGATCCGGAAGATTAATGAAATGGGCTCTAGAGTTCAGCGAGCACGACATATCCTTTGAAGGAAAGAAAGCGATCAAATCTCAAGCGTTGGCAGATTTCGTGGCCGACTTCGAAAAAGTGCCACCGGCCGAAACGGCCTCTATCGATATCAACCAACTGATAACACCTTCAACCAAAGAATGGGTATTGGAAGTAGATGGAGCCAGCAGACAGAGTGGCAGCGGCCTAGGCGTGTATCTCAAACCTCTGAACTTGCTTCCAATCCTCCAGGCCATCCGGTGCGAATTCCCCGCCACCAATAACGAAGCCGAATATGAAGCCCTTATCGCAGGACTAAGGGTGGCAAAAGAAAGTGGAGCGCACAATCTCGCTATCAGATGCGATTCCCAACTGGTGGCCAACCAGATCAATGGCACATATCAAGCCAGAAATGAAAAAAGTACCTCAAGATAGCCAAAGACCTTATGAAGCGCTTCCAAAGGGCCGAAATAAAGCAAATCCCGAGGGAGGAGAACGAAAGAGCAGATGCGATGGCAAATCTCGGAGCTTCAATGCACAGAGACGAACCAACCGGGCCAATCGTATACGCCTTCCTCCCGAAAGCAGCCATCGAATATGAAAAGACCATGGTCCTAGAGCAAAACGACTGGAGAACACCCATCCTTCCCTATATCAATCACGGACAGATCCCTGAAGACAAAGCTGAAGCCAGAAAATTGTGAGCCCAAGCCGCAAGATTCTGCATCATAGGGGGAATCCTCTTCAAAAGATCCATAGCCGGCCCCTTCCTAAATTGCATCTCCGCCCTGGAAGCAAAGGCGGTACTAAAGGAGCTCCGTGAAGGACCGGCCGGAAACCACTCCGGAGGGAGAAGCCTGGCATTCAGGACACACAGGGCCGGATACTACTAGCCTACCATGAAAACGGACGCGGCCGAACTGGTTAAAAAGTGTGACAAATGCTAAAGACACGCCAACTACTCCAACCTCCCCGCAGGAACCTTACACAGTATAACTTCTCCATGGCCATTTGACAAATGGGGGATGGACATCATAGGACCCTTCCCAATGTCTACCCATGGCAAAAAAAGATACATCCTAATGGTGACCGATTATTTCACAAAATGGGTCGAAGCCGAAGCACTAGAAAGAGTCAGAGAGTAGGAGGTACAAAAGTTTATCTGGAAAAAAATCATCTGCAGGTTCGGCATACCACGAGAAATAATCACGAACAACGGGCCCCAATTTAAAGCACAAACACTGAAAATTTCTGCCGCCAAATGAACATCAAACTCACATATTCAACTCCAAGGTACCCTCAAGCCAACGGACAAGCAGAAGCATCCAACAAAGTGGTGGTCGACTCACTCAAGAAAAAGCTAGAGGGAGCCAAGGGTCTATGGCCCGAAACCTTACCCGAAGTCCTCTGGGCGTTCCGAACAACCTCTAGAACATTAACGCTACAAACCCCATTCTCGATGGTCTACGGGACAGAAGCAGTACTCCCAACCGAGGTCCAATCACCGCAACAAAGGCTGATAGACCAAGGCAACCAACAAGTACTAGCCTTCGAAAGGGATACTTCGGACGAGAAGAGGGAAAGTGCGCGACAGAGAATCGCAGAATACCAAATGGGAATAGCCCGACGATACAACAAAAAGGTCAAAGCCCGAACCTTCCAACCCGGAGACTGGGTACTTAGAAAAGTCTTCCAGAACACAAAAAATCAGAGCCACGGCAAATTGGCCGAAAGCTGGAAAATGCCATACCAGATAGAGCGTGCATCCGGAAAAGGATCCTATAAATTACTCACTTAAGAAGGGAAAGAGGTGGAACACAGTTGGAACATCCACCATCTAAAAAGGTATCAATTCTAATATAACATACTATCTGTAATAACGGGCACTCTTTTCCCCAAGCAGGGTTTTTGACGAGGCCCCATCTTAAAGCAATAAAATAACTCAATTCTCATCAAACGATCGCAATCGAAGCACCCATGCAAAAACTACCCAAAGGGCAACCCGAAAATTGCCAAAGGCAAGCCCCTGGCAAAGCCAGAGGGTCTCGGGCGAAGACCAACTGCTCAAAGAGCAAAAACTTCCCAAAGGGCAACCCGAAAATTGCCAAAGGCAAGCCCCTGGCAAAGTTAGAGGGTCTCGGGCGAAGACCAACTGCTCAAAGAGCAAAAACTGCCCAAAGGGCAACCCGAAAATTGCCAAAGGCAAGCCCTTGGTAAATCTGGAGGGTCTCGGGCGAAGACCAACTGCTCAAAGAGCAAAAACTGCCCAAATGGCAACCCAAAAATTGCCAAAGGCAAGCCCCTGGCAAAGCCAGAGGGTCTCGGGCGAAGACAAACTGCTCAAAGAGCAAAAACTGCCCAAAGGGCAACCCGAAAATTGCCAAAGGCAAGCCCCTGGTAAATCTAGAGGGTCTCGGGCGAAGACCAACTGCTCAAAGAGCAAAAACTGCCCAAAGGGCAACCCGAAAATTGCCAAAGGCAAGCCCCTGGTAAATCTGGAGGGTCTTGGGCGAAGACCAACTGCTCAAAGAGCAAAAACTGCCCAAAAGGCAACCCGAAAATTGCCAAGGGCAAGTCCCTGGTAAAACTGGAGGGTCTCAGGCGAAGACCAATTGCTCAAAGAGCGACGCAAAAAAAAATCGCCCAAAGGGCAACCCGAAAATCGCAAAAGCAGACCTCAGAAGAACATCGGTCGAAAAGATCTCCGCAAACAAATATCAAACAAAATACAGCTCGGCCAAAATCAACTGAACTACAACCTCGAAACCCTAGAGAATAAAAAACGGCACATGCAGAGATAATATGTTCGAATCGCAAATAAAAGGCTGAGGGATTACACCCCTCACAAATAAATTCAACACAAAAATAATGAAAGAGAGAAATTTCATTAATCAAAAGGGGGGAATTACAGCAAGTACACGGAAGAGCAAAAGAAAAAGATATACAAAACTCGCTCAATTCTCATCGCGGAGAGCAGCCAAGGCGTCCAACTCTTTCTGAGCAGACTCTGGAGTCAAAGACCCTTTGATAACCTACTCTAAAGAAAAGGACCTGGTCGCAACCTCAGTTTGAGCCGCCTCGATGGTAAGACTCTCAACACGGCCCTTGAGCTCTTCTATTCGGCCGAGTGAGGCTTGTTTCGTCGCCCTCAACTCCTCCAGCTCCGCCGCCTGACATTTTAGCTCCGCGTCCTTCGATGCAATCGAGGCCTTAAGTCTAGCATTGTGAGCCTCCACCCTCTCAGCTCGGCCGACGGCCTCAGCACATTGGGCCACAGTTCTGCCCAAGTCTTCCTGAGCCGCCTTCAACTCGGTCGAGGCGGACTGATACTTAGCTTCAAGGGCCTGCCTATCCCGCAAAACATAGCCAAAATGCTTGCGCATACCAACCGCCCCTTGGAGTCCTTGAAAAACAGAAAAGTAAGCATAGAAAGCGAAAAAAAAAACGAACTCACCCTGTAAAGGCTCGAGACGGTCATCTCATAGAACTTCGTAAAAGACAGGGACTCCAACCATTCCTCGTCCTGAGGAAAGAAAAAAGCCTCCGCAGCCGCAATCATCTCGGCCGACACCTCGCTGGTGGAAGAATTACCAGGGAATTCAATCACATGACGACCATCGATACAAGGCTTTTGGCTAACATGTTTGGTACGCTTCTTGGCCGGATCCACGCCACCCTCCATCGGCCGTTTCTCCTTCGCGACCGAGGAACGAGAGGGCTTCCGGGAGGCCTCAGGAACGGCCTGACGAGAAGCCTCAGCAGCCTCCGCAGGAGCAGGGCTTGGAGGACGAACAGGCTCGGGGACGGTCTCGGCTCGCTTTTCGGCCGGCCCCTCACCCCTAGTAGGACCTGATGCATGAGCTTTCTCCTGCTCAGCCTGGATCTGGCACATGATAGCTCGCATGGCCAACGCTCTCTGACCCTCAAGCTTGGACATCACGTAGTCGGATAATTCTGAAAAAAGACAAACGTTAGCTAAACCCGATCGAAGGCACTCAAAATGCAACACAAGCAACTTACTTGTTCTAGTAAAAGCCCAAAGACGACTAACAGACAGCTCGCCTAAAAGCATCTTGTAATCTCGAGACTCAGCCGATAAGGCAAATATAGCCTCACTCCTAGTCCGCGCCCGAGGAGAAGATTTGCAATTCTTCGTCCCAAAGTAAGCTGAAAAGGAAAAACAAGATCGGTCAACTAGAACGACCGCCCGAAATGAAAATAAAAACAATGAAACCTACAAGAATCGCGCCTATAGGGAGGATAACCCAACCCCTTCCCCAGACGAGTAACACCTTTAACAAAAAATATTTATCCTTCCATCGAGTCTCGTTGGAAGAGAAGCCTAAGACCAAAAGCTGGGCGTTTGCTCAGGCATTCAAGACATAACGGCCAAATTCTGGGTTCTCACGCTTCACGAAGTACGAGTAAAAGAAATCCTCGGCCGAAAACTCCAGATTGTGCTTCTCCTTCAATCGATCAACGTAGAGAAGAAGTCTGATGGCCATAGGAGTCAACTAACTCGGATGAATTTGGCACAAAGTGCACAACTCCTCGACCAAGCCCATGATTGGGAACCTGAGACCAATCTTGAATTGATGCAGATAAAAAGGTTCCCAACCATCAGCCAACATATCATCCACCTTCTCTTCAGGCTCGGGCAACCTAGCCCGAATCCAACCTGGAAATTTATAGGCGAAAAAGGCCGACTCCAACTCATCCATGGTCATAGTACTCCTGACATTAAAGAAATGAGGCAAAATGCCCTGGGGACTAGACTTGGCCATGGAGTTGCGAACCGATGAACACTCCTCGCCCACATCCTCCGCGGTCGAGAACTCAGAAGTTAAACCACCAAAAGAAGACGTGCCCAAAGAGTCAGTAGACATCTACAATCGACCGAGAAAAACAGCAGGTTAGAGACACTCGACCGAAGTTAGTACAAACAGAAAAATAGAAAACGAAGGCAAACAAAAGAGATCCAAAAAAAACAAATAAATAAATAAATAATAAAAGAGAAAAACCAACTGAGCAGACAAACGGGCACAAGAACGCAAATAGATTCAACCCACCAAAAACCAGAATGCAAGCAAAACAAAACAATGACGACGAATTGAGCAAGGGAGGCTAACCTGGACCGGAAGTGGAGAAAAAAAGGACTTCGGAACGTCACCGGAAAGTTGAAATCGGCAGGAGAGGCGAAGGTCTTCAAAAATAAGGAGAGAGAAAGAAGAGATTTGAAAATGAAATCTGAGAAGAGAGAGAAACAGACCACCAACCTATTTATAGGCCAGCCGCAATGATGGCAAATCTAGGGCACAGCAGTCGAGGAGCCGCCGAATCTACCTAAGACAAGACAGTTAGGGCTGACGTGGCCCACCAAGGAAACTAAAGAAACCTCGGCCAAAAACAAAAACAAATGGAGGCCTGAACTCGATCGAGATAACGACAAATATTGCCATGCTTGAAAGATTCAAGCCATGGCAATGGGGGATTACTGTGGTGGGAAAATAACCATAAGGCATCACAATCGAAGGTCAGAACAAGCAAAGGGAGCCGAAGTCCAAAACCAAGCTCGGCCGAAGAAAGGGGAGATGCCCAAGAACTACCCTCGGCCGAAAAAGAGGGCCTAAGGCCCAAGAGATGCACCAGTCTGGCTCGACCGGCATAACCAAAAGCCCAATGAAGTTCAACTCGGCCGAGCCCAACAGAGTCCAAACCAAAGCACACCAGCCCACCGAATTATTGCCTAACCAAATAAGGATTCCCGAAGCCTAGTTGGAAAAGGAAGACTTATCTTACCGGACCAAGGATTCCTAAAGCCCGATTGATAAAGGAAAGCCTATCTCACTAGATCAAGGATTCCTAAAGGCCGATGGATAAAGGAAGACCAACCTCATTAAAAGAAGGAGACCAAGTCCTAAAGGAAAGAAAAGTCCTAATACTTCTAAAAAAGAGACTGATCACCCCTATAAATAAGGGGTAGAGACAATTGTAAAGGATCAGATTTTTACTCATTAGAACAAAACTCTGTGAGAGCATATCTGTAAGCTGTTTAGCTACTGTGTTCAAGCAATCTTAGCCCTATATTTGGCTGTGGTTTATTTGGCACCACATTATTATTAAAAAAATAAAGTTTATTCAATATAATAATTAAATAAAATTTTATTAAATTTGATATATAAATATATAAGTTATAAGAATCATATGGATCAACATGCAATTCATCCGGTTTCGAATATACTGTACATATGAGTTTGAAATTTAGAGATAAAAATTACAACCTATTTAATTTTGGAGTTGGAAAATTAAATCCTGTAATTTATTGAATTGATATAAAAAAAAAGTAATTTATTGATTTGATATAGAAAGAAGGGTCCCAAAAATCCTTTAATCATGTAATTTTAATAATATTACTATATATTGAATCTACTTAATTTTAATAGTTATATAATTAAATTTTGTCAAAAAAATTATATTTATTAGTTAAATTAAAATAATAGATAATTAAAAATAAAATATTATATTATATAAATAATTTATAATAATATTAAAAGGACATTAATAATATAATTTTAATAAAATATTATTTTTGAACCTAATTAATTTTAATATTTTTATAATTTAATTTTGTTAAAAAAATTTATTTTTATTAATTTAAATTAAAATAATAGATAATTAAAATAAATATTTAAATTATATAATTTATTTAATAATATTAAAAATTCGATTCACAATTAATTTAAATTAAAATATTAAACAAAATATTTTAATTTTTTCAGAATAAATAAATAAATCCACACGCCTTGCGTGTGGGCGATCCTATTATTCATAAATAGCCAAACAAACCTTTAATCTATAGTTACTCTTAAAAATAAAAAAAAAAACAAAAAAAAACTTTAATAATAATATTATAATGGGATAAATGATAGCTGGCCCTATACTTGGCTGTTTGTCCCGTTTAGCCTCCTGTACTTTGTCCCCTACCATTTAACCCCTTCAACTTGACTTTTTCCTATCATTCCGCCACTTTTGATTAGGAGTGCGCTACATACGCGTGACGTGGCATGCCACGTGTATTAAATGCTATAATAAAATTACATTTTACCCCTAATACTTGGCATGTTTGTCACTTAACCCCTAATACTTAATTTTTTATTCTCTTAACCCTTTGTATTTTATTCTTTTTTCTTCACTTGTGCTCATTTATTTATTTATTTTAATATTTTAAATATTTTTCACCATCTTATTTTCTAAAATTTTAATTATAACATTACTCTTACAATTGCACAATTAACTAAAAAAAATAAAATAACATATACCATTAATTTTTATATTACTTTTTTACTGCATTAAATTATTTTTAGATTAAACTTATATGATAAGTTTAGTATAAAATTTTAAAACTTTATAATATTAATAAATAGGATTAAATTTTAATAATTATATAGTTATTTTTAAAATTTTATTATTTTATATTTTAAATTTTTTAGTACATATCAATAATTATTTTGTGATTTAATGAAGTCTGCACTATTTTATGATTTTCCATCTAAATGAAAATTTAATGATTATATTATATTTATATGGTTGTAATTAATTTCCAGATTTAATTTTAAAGATTGATTTAAAACTAGTTTTCTATGTATTTATTTTATTTTGTTACTAAAAAAATAATTTTAAAATTAAAATTAAAAATCATAAAAATAGTTTATGCAGTAAAAAAGTAATATAAAAATTAATAGTATATGTTATTTTATTTTTTTAGTTAATTGTACAATTGTAAAATTAAGGTTATAGTTGAAATTTTAGAAAATAAGATGGTGAAAAATATTTAAAATATTAAAAAATAAATAAATAAAATGAGTTGAAGTGAAAAAAAAAATTAGAGTACAAAGGGTTAATGTAATAAAAAATTTAAGTATAAGGGGTTAAGTGACAAAAAGTCCAAATATTAGAGGTGAAATGAAATTTTATTATAGCATTTAATACATGTGGCATGCCACGTCACGCGCATGTGGCATACTTCTAATCAAAAGTGGCGGAATAGTAGGAAAAAGTCATGTTGAAGGGGCTAAATGGTAGGAGATAAAGTACAGAGGGCTAAACGGGACAAACAGCCAAATACAGGGGGTCAGATGTCATTTATCCCTATTATAATTGAGCTCGAAATAATTTGCTCATAGTATTATCTTCCATGAGATGAGAGGTGCGAATAGGGCTGGCAAAAATACCTGATCCGGTCCAAACCCGATTTGATCCGGTATTTTTTGATCGGGTTTGGAGCTGAAAATTTTTACTTTGGGGCGGGTATGGGGCAAAAGTGCTGATCCGTTCAGGTTATCGGGTTAAAAGCAGGTCAAGATTTATTTGATCTGATCTGATCCGGTTACCCGGTTATATAAAAAATAATTAATTATATTAAGCACTAATATAAAAAAAATATGTGCTTGAAATGAAAATATTAATTTATATACATATTGTTAGTTATATTAATGTAAGTGAAAATTCTTTTAAATGGGCTTTTTAAAGTTCAAAATATAATTATAGGCCTGTTTTGAAAAACATACAAAAACAGACTTTTAAAACTTTAGTTTTCACTTCATAGGCCAAGTTTCCCAAAATGTTCCTAAATCTTTACAATTCACAAATGTTGTGAATCACGCTTACAGTCTGTGAATTACGGTCACAGTCTGTGAATGGCGTATGAAGTGAAAATTAAACTTTAATTTTGCAAACTTTTCAAAAGTGGTCTATAATTGTACAATAAACTTTTTATGGCCTGTAAAAAAAATTAAAAAAAAATTCCCTCAATGTAATTGAGTTTTGAGACGGAATTTAAAGTTAATTTAATTAGGAAATAATATTATTATATAATTTATAAATATTATGAGTTTAAATTATTATTATTATTATTATTATAATTGTTAAATATTTATTGAAAATATAATCTTTCATAGTGTATTACATACAACATCACATGTGGCATCACATAGATAAAATCTAGTTAGGTATGTGTTTTTATTTAATTAATTGTCCCAATTTATTGAAGTGTTTATATAGAATTTAAAATTAATTTATCTATTCTATAAATAATATTATTATATAACTTATACATATTTTATATATTATAAATCGGTTTGTTATAAATATTATGAATTTAAATTATTATTATTATTATATAAATATATTAAGTCTAATGTGTACTCGGGTCATACGGATCGGGTGGGTCAATAAACGATCCGTTTGGGTTCGGATTTGGAGTTAGGAACTGCGATCCGTTCGGATCTCGGATCGAATTTGGATCAAATTTTATAATTGAAGGATCGGGCATGGGGCGAGGTTGATCCGGTCCGATCCGACCCATTGCCAGCCCTAGGTGCGAAAAGTAATTTACATGACATATCTCGTGGTTAGGCAAACCCCGGAATGCCGTGGTTATTATTTACTTTTCAACAATAGCTTTAGATAATATTTCCAATTCTGCAAGGACTAATATGCAATTGTCCGTTGAAATTAAATCATGTCAAGAACCTAAAAAGTAAAAACCCTAAAACCCTTGTGAACCAGGAGGTTCTTCCATGGCAGCAGAAGCTTATTCAGCTCAGATTAAGCGCAAAGTCACCAATTGACATCAAAGGTAAACAATTCCGTCAAAAACTTAACCTCCATTCCTGGTTTTGCACTTCGCTCTGCTTCTGCATCATCTCCAATCTTTGTGTCAGTCATGACCCATTTGAAGAGACTTAGACCAACGTCTCTTCTCAATTGGGTTTCTTCCAATCTTTCTGAACACCACTCACGCTTTTCAGAAACCCCGTTTCAACGAATTGGGTCATTTTACATCGCTCAGAATCCTAGGCGGTTCTATGCAAGGAAAAGAAAGGTTAAAGATGAAACATGTCCTGACAAAGCTTCATTAGCTTGTGATAAAAATAAAAATGGCCTTAGAGTTTCTACTCCGGTTATAAGAGAAGCTGAAGCTGCATTGTTGGAATATTTGCATTCAACTAGGAGTTTTCACTTCATGGATGCTGAACATATCAGCAGAAATTCGCCCTTTTTTCTTCAAAATATATTGGAGAAGATTAAAGATAAGGATAATGTCCGGCAGAGTACTGTTCGGTACTTTCGGTATGATCCTATTAATGAATTTGAGCCTTTCTTTGAGAGCATTGGATTGAAGCCTTGTGAGTATACCTCTTTTCTACCTCGTAGTTTGTTGTTTCTGAAGGATGATCCTTTATTGTTAGAGAATTATCATGTATTGTGTGAATATTGTATTGAGAGGAATAAGATAGGTGTGATCTATAAGAAGGCAATGGAAGTTTTTCGATATGATTATGGTGTTCTATTATCAAAGATTCGATCGTTTGAGGAATTGGGTATTAGTCGGTCATTCTTACGGAAGGTTATTTTTTGTAGTCCAAGAATTTTGATAGGAGATGCAAATGTGGAGTTTATTAGTATTATACAGATGTTAAAGAAAATGGGGATTGATTTCAGTTCAATTGAGGAACATTTAGAGCCAGATTGTAGTTGGAGGATGATGTTTAGTCTAATACGTGTATTTAGCTGCATTGATTGCTATGAGGAGGAGACATGGAGTAGGGTAATCAAGCAGAACCCAGGTCTAATCTTTGAGAATTCGGGTGACAGGTCTTTTACACTGATTGTGTTACTGCTGAAATTCGGATTTACAATGGATAAAATATATTCCGTGTTTTTAGAATTTCCGCAGATGCAAGTGGGTAAATTTGTTTTGAATTTTAGGCAATGTGTTCTGTTCTTGAATGAGATTGAAATGGAAGCGAATGAGATCATTAACATCATTCATTCTCACCCCGTATTGCTTGGCTCATGTAATTTGAAGAAAACAGATAGCTTACTTGTGAGTTTGAATGTTGGAAAAAAACGGCTTTGCAAGTACATCCAAAAAAACCCTCTAGAACTAAAGAAATGGGTTATGGGTACAAGAGTGAAACCATTACCAAATTCAGGAATGAAAGAAAGATCACAATTGCTAAAGAACAAGTTCTTGTTGGAGTTGGGTTTTGTAGAGAACTCAAAGCAAATGCAAAAGGCAATGAAGCTTATGCGAGCAAGCGGCGAAGAGCTTCAGGAGAGATTCGATTGTATTGTGAATGCAGGTCTGGATAAGAAAGATGTTGTGAAGATGATATTTACATCACCTCATATTCTTAACCAGAAAACCAATATCATGCAAATGAAGATCGATTTTCTTGTAAATGAGTCTGATTACCCTCTTTCATATCTGACTTCATTTCCATCATATCTTACCTATACAGTTGAGAGGATCAAGAGTAGGTCTTCTATGTATAACTGGCTTAGAGTTCAAGGGGTAGTAGACCCTAACTTGGCCCTTAGTACTTTACTAACATGTGCTGATAGTATATTTATTAAGCGATATGTAGAACTTCATCCTAAAGGTCCTCTAGTTTGGCAGGATTTGATGAAAATATGTAGTCGTTGATGAAATAAAGGCCCTCAGGTTCAGCCATGCAGTATCTCTGTAAAGCTCTCACCTGAAAGCAGAGTTTTTGTAGTCTCTGTGTTTCCAGTCTCATAATTCCATTGTTTCCTGGAGGTAATAGAATCTGAAGTAAATTGCAATTCACTCTTTTGCTATTTTTTTCTATTTTCATCTTCTGGAAATTGATATCAATATGAAACTTCATCAGTTCTTTGGATGTGGTTTTAGTACATTGGTAGATTGTGATGTTCTTGTGCATTCATGGAATCACAGTTTGCTTATTGTCTGTTATTGTGAAATTTGAGTTCCTAGTGTTGTGAGCTTTGTGCATTAAGCTTGTTGGTGTTGAATATGCATACAGGGAAGGAGAGTGTGAATATGAATGTTATGATTGAAATTATTTGCGTGTGGTAGAATAGAATTGTGTTCAGAAGAGCATAGTGTTATTAATAATATCTATGATGCTCAGTTGGTGCTCATCACATGCAGTGCAGAGGCAAAGTTGCATGAATCATTATGAAAATTTAAGATTTACACACTGCATACATGAACAAAATTCAATGTTACGACAAGATGTCATTTGAAAGTATGTGTGATTCTTTTGCTTTTTGGTGTTTCAAAAGGTGACTTGAGGTACCTCAAAGTACTGTACAGGACTGTTAGTCCTTCTCAAAATTTTCTCCAATTTTCAAATCTAAAAAATGGAGATATTGTTGAACCAACCCTCCCCTCCAAATATTGAAGATTAATTAATTTATAAATAAGCAACCATAATATAATAACTTTATTTTATTAATAACGAATAAAAAATTAATTAATTATTTGACAAAAATTATTGGAACATGTGAAAAATAATTTTAAAAAAAAAGTAAAATGAAGGATGAACAGGGTGGCCTCATTTCTGAAGCACAACTATTCTATTCACGAGAAATTATGTCTAGGGACGGGTTCTCCACGTGACCTGTCCTAGTTGGAGAACCCGTCCAATTATCATAAGACACGTGGCAATAAATAAAAATCTCAATTAATGTGACGATTGGATGCAAATTTCGTCGTATTTTGTGTCGGTGTTTTATAAAATCATCATTCACACATTTTTTTTCTCTGTTACAGTGTTTTCTCCAAATTCTTTTTATCCCGTGTTTCTCTCATCGTCTCCATCTCCAATAACTCTTCAATTTATTTATTTATTTATTTATTTATTTATTTATTTATTTATTTATTTATTTATTTTTTGTTAGTATACTATGCTCTTTTAGGATAAAAGATCAATTTTGAACTCTTAAATAAAAAATAAAAAAAAAAATTTTCAATAACAAAATACGAAGTTTCAACATTCAACAACTTCCATTGAAACACAATTATTTTCAAGTTAATTCCATTAGAAACTAATACTGATGTTTGGGAAGGAGAAGAGAAAAAAACAACTAACATTCATCATTAAAATAAAATAAAATGTTGGTGGAGTTGTTGGAGTTGGAGAACACGAGAATGATAAAATATAAAGAAAGTTTTGAAATTGAATAGAGTGAGCGCGAATAATGATGATGAATGAATATGTTTAGAATTAATTTTTTTTTAATTTTTTAATGATACCCATGTTGTCACGTGTCTCCTGACGATTAGGCGGGTTCTCCAACTGGGGCGGGTGACATGGAGAATCCGTTTCCGAGCATAATTTCTCTCTATTCCCTGCCTTTCATTTTTACATCGATTTAAGAGCCAATTGCATTGGGATTAATGTAATTGAAGAAATAGAGATGGGCGTTGGAGCTGGCCTTAGGACTAGGGGAGATTCTCTCTCATAATGGTCTTTTTTGACAAAAAAAAAAAAAAAAAAAAAAAAACTAAGGCTCCGCTTGCTAATCTTGTTAAGATATAAATTCGGGTTATCACTATAAAGAAGTTGGTTTGCGCTTAGCAATATATATTAAATAAGGGTTATTTCCAAAAACACCCCAATTTTTCAAACGTTTCACTTTGAGCACCCGGTTTTGAAAGTTTTGGAAAATCACCCCCAAAATCAAAACCACTAGTGGTTTTTGGTAATTTTGTGAGTGGTTTTGGTGTTGTATGAGTAATTTTGATTTTAGGAAATTTCCGAATCTCTAAATTAAACATATAGAATTTCAAAACCACTCATACAACACCAAAACCACTCACAAAAATACCAAAAACCACTAGTGGTTTTGATTTTGGGGGTAGTTTTCCAAAACTTTCAAAACCGGATGCTTAAAGTGAAATGTTTGAAAAAATGGGGTGTTTTTGGAAATAACCCTATTAAATAATCCACAAGTTCAAATTTCTAAAATGAGATTCAGACTTGAATTTAGAATCTAATCTGAATTTGAGGTGAGTTTTAAATGCATAAGGATCATTTCATGGTACATGGAGCAACACATGTAATGGAAGACTTTCTACAATGCTGTTGTAGTATATGTATATATGTTTGGGACTGTTTTTTATTATAAAATAATCACTTATACAATCACTTACAAAGTAGTGAAATTCCAAACATGTCTCTTCTCTATCCTAAATTTACATATAAAATAATAATGCATGAATGCAAATTTTGAATAGATGAAGGGTATGGTTGACATTTCACTACTTAATAAGTGATTATTTGATAATCACGAGCAACTCCAAACATATACAATATATTCTATTGAGATTAGCACTATTTTTTACCTCTAGTTTAAGTTATAATTAGGACTGATAAATAAAAGTTTCATTACTCTCATATTTATTGAAAATCTGTGCTGACTAATGACTCAACTGCAAGCAAGTTTATCCTGTGGAGCGTAATTCTAAAGAGCCTACTCTAAATATTTATTTTCATTCTATATTTATTAGGCAATACATGATTTGCATATAAATTTTATAATGAAAATTTTAAAATTTGAGTTTTTCAAATTTTAATTTTAAGTAAATAAATCATTCAAATTTTATTTAAGTTTACAAAACTTTTAGAAGTTGAAATTCAAAAAAAATAACAAAATTTATTAATATACCCTTAAAAACATGCTTCACAACTTCACCAGCCTATGAACCACGCTTCACCAGTTTTAAGTGAGTCGGTGAAGCGCGCTTCACAGGCTGAAGGAGTCGTGAACGCATTTATAAGAGTACGTTGGTAAATTTGGTTCATTTTTTAAGTTTCAAACTTGTAAAAGTTTGTAAATTTAAAATAAAATTTGAATGATTTATTAATTTAATTTAAAGTTTCAAATGGTTAAAAATCATCTCATTTTATAATGATTAATGTAATAATATTTTTACCCAATCAACTTTTACCATGTAAGAATGGATAGAAAAAATGTGCACAAATTCATAGTCTAATAATCATTACTCTAATATGTTATGCATTAGGTGGAGATGAAATTACATCATAAATATTTTATAAAGTTTAATTATATATATTGATCAGTTTCTTTTAAATAAAATTCAAAAATAAATATAAAGAGTTTGCATTTAAAAAATTAATCACTATGATTAAAAATAATCATTTTTATTAAATTATTGTTTGATGATGCGAGATTCGTATTTCCGTTTTTATCCCTATATGATTGTATGCTATTGTTTGATGATGTGAATGTTAATTGACTTGTTAGCATATGATAAAATTGGTTAAATAAGATAACCACCTAAAAATTAATGTGATAAGCATATTTGCCATGCTAGGGCATTATAACATTTATGTGATGTATGTAGAATCGTGCTAGGCGCTGCCTTTGGGAATTGAATGATTTGATGGATTAAATCCATTTTATATGTGAATGTGATCAAAATAGCATAGAGACTTAAATTATGTCTTGCATCATTGCTTGATTATTATTGGTGATTGATGATTGTATTTGATGAAAATTAAGACTTGAAATGCATGATTGTCAACTTGGAAATAATTGGACTAATTGTCAATTAATGGTCTTTAATGGCATATTGAGCTTAAACGATGCTAATACCCTTGAAGGGTCTTGTAATATATTGAAAAATGGTGAAAATGGAATTATTGACACAATTGATGCACTATCCTTGGTTGGTTCTTGATTGAATGAGATTGATGATGGAAAATGATGATTGATAATGATACTTGGTAATCATGTAATGCCCCATAAACTTGCTATAGATAGTAGAATGAAAGACATGCCTAGGGCTAGAAGTACTTCGACCCATTAAGATATCATGGTTTAGTAGGCGAGGATAGTCTACTTACGGGGTGACGACTCCGTCTTGTTTACTGGTTTACCCATCTTGGGATGACGATCCACCTACGGCTCCGACGCACTCTTATGGTGTTAGGACCTTCTTGGAACTTCGGTTCACCTACGGGATTACCCGTCTTGGGACTTCGGTCAATCTTAATCCCATTTTCGAACCTATTGTCATGTTTATGGGCATTCTTGTAAAAATTGATGAACTTGATTAATAACTTGTATGATTTTGCCAAGGGTGAATAAATAAGCAATGGTAAATGAAACTTGATGAAGTGATTGGAATTTTCTTGATAATAAATTTTAAAATGCTCTTGAAGATGAATTTGGTAATTGTCTTGACTTTGGACTTCGTAATGACTTGATGATAAATTGGTTAATAAGTAAACTTGATAATGGACTTAATAACAAGATGACATTGATATTGATATTGAAATTGGAATTGAGATGAACATACTTTTAGTAAGCAAAGATAACTAATTATTTATAATTTAACATATACATCTAGGTGAATGACCTTTGTATGTATCTCATTACCTTACTTGTTTCATAATTGAAATTAAGTAACCAATGGACATAAATTGGTTTAACTTGTAATAATAATGAATAATGGTGATCTTGGCTAAGTAAAGACCTATGTATGTATTGTGCGTGATCATGATGTGTTTGGATGTGTGCTTGATTGGCCAACCCTTAGTCCAACCCCTTTGCTGTGTCATTTTGAGGTGTATTGTTGTCTTGTAAAATGAATTGATTGGTTAATTGGTATCTAAAGAGTGACTAAAGATCATAATGAGATATTATGCCTATATGTATGTATACTTGTGTGTATGCTTGTATGGATGTTAAATTGACCTTATAGTATTAAGAGAGGTTAGGATATGGTTTTTGAGGTTAAAAGTGGGTTATTGCTTTGAATTTTTGTTGAGAGGTATACAAAATAAGTGCGCTACACAGTCAGTGTGAATCCACATAGTCAGTGTAACAAGCTGTGTAAATTGAGTAGGCTGAGAAAGTAAAGAATTAGTGCTTTACTCAGTCAGACCGTGTAAGCTGCTTTTTTTTTAGTTTTAATGGGAGAAAACCACACAGATCGTGAGGATATACATGGATAGACCATGTTGCATGCTGTTACTCTTAGTTTTCACTTGTAATTTTGACTTGTTTTGATGTCTACTTTTTATTTGTATATTATTATGATTTTTAAATGATTTAATGAGCTATTTTTCATCCTTAAATTTGGAAAACTCCTCTTAGGCTGCTTATCATTCCAAACTTTTTTTTATCTAAGTATTTCAAGCTTAGATATTACTTGTCTACGATGGTTTGATCCCATATATGAATTATATGAATGTAAATTGACTTGAAATTTTGCTAAATGTTCTTATGAGTGTTATTTTCTCCTCAATTGGTCGACTTTCTTAAGGGAAATGGTTTTGATATACGAAACACTTTTGTATTAAGCTAAAGGACTCATGCAAAGTCCTAAGTTCTTGAGGATACTCTAAAAGATTTATTGTTTTAATCATTTGTTTTGTTGTTTCTACCAATTTATTTGAATCTTTCAAAGGTTTGGATAACATATATTGTTTTGACGAATATGTTTTGAAATGAATTTGAATACACTTGGATTTTGTAACTTAGTAAAGCTTGTGAAGCTTTAGATTGATTGGTTGTTCCTTGTTAGAGATGTGTCATGTGTCTTGCCCTAAATAACGAAATGTTATGTTAGGTAAATGTCTATTTAGAGTTGGGTTGTTTGGACTGAAAGAGGGGTTTGGCTCTTGATCGATCATCTTGAATGATTGCCTTGATTGTCTTGATGGATGGTCTTGATTGATTACATTATCGAATGATTTCTCTTGATGGTTTGCCTTGAATGATTGATTGAATGTCATTTGATGGATTGATTGCTAGAAATCAATTGTTAAATAAGCATGATGAAATGTTATTAATATATTGATTGGTAAATCATAAGATAACTTGAAATTGAGATATAACATATTATGGATATTGCACTAGCATTAATGATTGCTAGGAATTGCTTGTGCTTGACTTCTATGTTAGGTGAGCTTAGAGATGCTCACATTAAAAATGCATTATGTATGAAAGCATTGCATATTGACGAGAAGGTAAAAGCATTTGTATCTATATGTTTGGGACATGGAATGCGAACCAAGCGTGTGTCTGATCCTTCTTTTCTACTTTTTCCCTTTTTCCAAAATTTTGTTTTTCAGGTTGATCGAGCAAGGCATGTGGTTCATAAGGCTCTCATGGTGAAGTTTGTAATCATGTGCATATACATATATGTATTTGAAAGATAATCATGTTGTAAAATATATTCATGAAATATTTTGAGAAATGTATGTAAATGATCACTTATTTGATGGGTATTTTTACAATCTTTGTCTATATGATTTTATTACTAAAATTTTATTTGAGAAACTAAAATGATTATTGGTCTTCCGCTTTTATTGTATTGTTAATATTTGAAATAGTGAATTGTTTTTGTGAAGATATTATGTTAAGCTTTTCATAAATATCTCCACGCTTGATTGACTTTTGAAAATTGTACTTGAATTGTAAATTGATAATGTGGCAGTTGGGCCTCTCATTATGGTCTCGACTGGGATGGGGGTTCGACGCTACACGTGGTTTTTACTTCATTTCGAAACTTTCCAATTTTAATATTTAACATTATTCTCTGACCTATACATTTATCTCCTGAATTAGGGTTTTAATACGTCCCAACTAAATGAAATCGACCTTTTGTATAACTTTACGTCATACTCTTAATAGAATATAAGTTATCATCTTTTCAATATATATGTTTTGATTTTTTTTTATCTTTTACATAAAATTATTATTTTATTATTTTTAATATATTAAATTTATAATCTTATTAAAAGTTTAACTTAATTCATATTTAACTGTTTTTATTTTAAATTTATATAATTTTATAATAATTGTTTGAAATTTATATGAGATTGTATTTTTATATATTTGTATAGTAAATGTTGTCTTAATGTATTTTATATATTTTATGGTTTAATATTTTAGGATTGATGTGCGCAAGAAATACAAGGGTTAAAAGTTCAAAATAAAAAATAAATACACGACACTATTAAAGTAATTTCAGTAAAATAAATTGAACTGATATTAGCTAAAATTGTAAAAATGATTGAAAGTAGATGCACACAAATTTTCAATCATGTTTTTTATTTGTGAAAACAATATTTTGAACTTCTTCAAAATGCAGACTATACTAAGGATACTAGGATATTTTTGTTTTAAAAATTCATCCATCTTCGTTTTTAAATTGTTATATGTTTTCATTTATTCACTTTGTGCTTGATATTCTTCTCTGGACTTAGGCTGAGCTGGACTTGATTGCTAATCCATCTGTAAGCTGAAGTCCACTCACATCTTCAGATCCGCGCTCTGCTCCATCTGGCAATCCGACCTGCTTAAACCCTAGCTATATAATGTATTATTTGGCCATTAATCATCTTTGGCCGTCTCAGATGTATTTTGAGTCTCATTTGTTTCTCTGTTAGGGTTTGTCTCGATAGGGTTCTTTGTGACGATTCTCTATGGTTCTTGGTGGTTTATTGTATAATCTTTTTGATTAAGTCTGTACATATACTTCTGATATTGATAGTGGATGACTAGGCTCAATTCTGATCCTATCCTGTGAATGTAGCAATTTTTTGTGAACCACGTAACTTGGTGTTCTTGATTCTGTGTGTATGTTGTTAGTTTTTAAATTCCATTACCTACTTTGTGATCGATTATGTTGCAATGTTAGAATTAGGGTTTCATAACATGTGGTATCAGAGCATGCATCATAGTCTTTTCGAGTCTAAAACGGTTTTTGCTTGAAAACTTCTGAGATTCGGCCCTTTAGGTTAAGCCCTAAGTCGATTTTGAAAAGGTTTTGTTAGATTAGTCGCTGTTGTATATTTAGGGTTTCTTTTGATTCTAAAAACTGATGATTAGTGAAGTAACATGTACCTGTAGCAGTCGAGGAGCAAAGGAGAGAGTCGAAAGGGGTTAATCTTGAAGACTTGCGGGGTTCTTCATGGGTGACATCTTCTCAAACCTTAAAACTCTTTCATAATTCTATTGTTTCTGTGTGTTGTGAGTAGGTTTTGTGTACGACTGAGTAGGATACAAGAACTAGTTTCTTGTTAATGTCCTAGAACAGTTATACAAGTCTGAAAAATTGGCTTGTTTGCCTGGCTGCCAAATGGTACAAGCCTGATTATTGTGAATGCCTAAAGGTATAAGGTCTTTTGATCTTGTTAATCCCATAGAAGAGGATTATTTGATTATTTTTCCTGCTGTATTCTATAATCTTGTTTTACTGTGAATATTTTCATTGGTATATTGCTCTGTTGATACTATTTCTTGTAATTCTGTATACTGTTTGATTGTTTGTCTTGGTGCCTCTAACCTGCTATTGCTCTTTGAGTGTGAGTGTGCCTTCAATAAAAATTGAAACAAGCCAGTTGAGTCAAGAGATCCACTGCATCATACCTTAATTGATAAGTTTTTTTTTTGTTTTTTAAAACACTATCTTTGAAATTGTAAATCAAATTTCTCTATTTCTTTATTCAAAATTTTATTGAAAATGTCTTCAAAACCTATTTCTCACAATGTCATGAACATTGAAATTTTTGATGGTTCACAAGATTTTGTTATCTGGAAAAAGAAAATATTATCTGTATTAGTTTACAATGATCTTGATGCTGCTGTTGAGGATGATTGACTTATTGGCATAACTGTGTTAGAAAAGGGTAAGGTTAAGAAAAAAGCATATCATACTATTCTTTTACACCTTAGTGATGATGTCTTAATTACTGTGCCTGAATATAATAATGCCTCTGACTTATGGTAGGGTTTAGAGAATCTTTATTTGGTAAAAGATGTATCTAATAGACTTCTAAGCCTTCATAAACTGTTTGGATTTAGGTTTAAAACCGATAAATCTGTAATTGAAAATTTGGCTATTTTTAAGAGGCTTGCTGAGGATCAGAGATTGAGTGATGAGTATCTTGCAATGATTCTCTTACACTCTTTACCTGAGACTCATTCAGTGGTTAAAGAATTTGTTTCATTTAATAAGAAATTCCTTACTACTAAAATGATAATGGATGCACTTAAATTTAGATCTGTAGGGGAAGAAATCACTAAGAAAGAGAGTGAAGGTCTGTTCTTGAGTAAGACCTCCACTTCTCATAACAATAATCAGGTAAAAGGGAAATGTAAGAAGAATAATTACCCTAATAACCGGAATCAGAATAAAGGGAATAATCAGGAAAATAATTCTAGTAATAATGGTAATAACAAAAATAGTAATAAGGGTAAGAACGAGAATGGTAATTAAAGAAAATGTTATTACTATAAAAAGAATAAGCACTTAATAAAGGACTGTTTTCAGAAGAAAAAGGATTAGGCTAACGGAAAACTTAAGAATGAAGCATCAAATTCTTATGCTAAGCTTGATGTTCTTAACTGTTAGGGCCTAACTGCTGTTGTGAATTTGTCTGATAATCTGTATTTTGCCAATGTTGATTGTGATGTCTAGGTGATTGATTCTGGTTGTACTCATCACATGTCCCCCAAAAACCTGGCTTAGTGACCTTAAAAACCAAAGTGAGGGTTTTGTTTTGATGGGTAGCAATCATAAGTGTAGGATAGAGGGCATAGGGACTGTCAAACTTCAAAAAGTTTGATGGTAATATCACTATACTTGAAAATATGAGATTTGTCTTGATCTTAGGAGAAACCTTCTATCAGTAAGTGGTTTAGGGGAGTCCAACTTGCACCGTTTGTTTAAAAATAATTCTGTTGAGATTTTCAGACCTTATGGTAGGATTGTTATGAAAGAGAAAATGGTAGAAAACCTTTATGGCCTGGAAGGTAAAACCATAGAGGCCATAGCTAGCACTACCACCAATAATAGTGTTGTTAAAGCCATGACCTCACATAGCAGATTAGGTCATATAGGGTTTATTGGGATGAGAGAGCTTAAGAGGAGAGGAATTATAGACTTTGAGGTTGATCTTGATATGCCATTTTGTGAAAGTTGTGTAATGGGGAAACAAACAAAGCAACCTTTTGAAAATTCAGATTTTAAACTTGATTCGTTCTGCTTTTTGGGGCCTAACTCAAACACCAACTTTCTGTGAAAAATTGTATTTTGTAACCTTTACTGATGATTTTTCTAGATATAGTTGGTTGTTTTTACTTAAAAGAAGATCTGAAGTTTTTGACACTTTTAAATCTTGGAAAACATTGATTGAAAACCAAAAGGATTGTAAAATAAAAAATTTAAAAACAAACAATGGTCTGGAGTTTTGTAATGACCAGTTTAATAAATATTGTTATGAAAATGGCATTAGTAGACACAGAACTGTCACTTATACCCCTCAATAGAATGACATAGCAGAGAGATTGAATAGAACTCTTCTAGATGAGGTTAGATCTATGTTATATGAAGCTAGATTACCTAAGAGATTCTAGGGAGAGGCTATTAATATTGCCAATTACCTTAGAAATAGGTCTCTCACCTCTGCTTTAGGACTTAGAACTCCATATGAAGTCTTGAATGGTAAAACTCCTAACCTGTCGCACCTTAGAATCTTCGGTTGTAAGGTCTATGCTCACCAAAACCTAGGAAAGCTAGAAGCAAGATCCCGTGTTTCTTTTTTTATGGGCTATCCTGATGGCACTAAGGGTTTCAGATTAGTAGGAATGTAGTCTTTAAAGAAGATGAACTTCCTAACTTTCTAGGATCTGAGAACACTGAAACTAGGACCAAACCTGTACCAATCAGTATAAATGATTTCAGTATAGAGCCTAATAGTGAATCTGTAGCTGAGAGACTTGTAGTGGGTTCCATGAGTAGTAATAATTCTCCATCAGCTGACAATCAAAGTGACTCCTCTGAGCATGAAACTGATATTCCTGTGTCTCAACCTGTGTCTTTTTGTCCAAGTTGTGTAGATCAGGAACCTCCAGAAACTTATAGAGAGTCTAGTCTGGATAATTACCTGCTTAGTAGGTATAGACCGTGGGTCGGTCTGGTTTTGAGTAAAACCGAACCAAAACCGAATGGCTCGGTTTTGTTATGTTTAGGACCGGACCGACTCAAATAGAGACAAAAACTATTTGATTTGGATTTTGTTGGGTCAATCCGAGTTGATCCGGTTTTACTCAGTTTTAACTTTTTTATTAGATAGGTTTTACTCGTTTTTGACTTTCTTTATTCGATATGATATTTTGTAATTTAATTTTAAATTATAATATTTTAATAAAATTCAAACTAAATTAAAGTACATGTATAAAATCAAATAAAAAATATAACAATAAAATTACACAATGTTTGAGGCATTACATTATTCTACCATATGAAATTTCTCGAGATTTGAAATATCAAATGAATCTATGATATCAACATGTGACTTTTTATATATATATATATATATATATTAAAATACTCCTAAAATTTAGTAATGAACACTAACTTTTCGATTGTACTACTACTAGTAATATAATTAAATAATTAAAATAAATTCATGTGAACTTTAATTTGGTATTCACTAATCAAAAGTGGTCAAGTAATATTAGACATATTGGGTGAGAACAAATTATAGTTTTGAACTTTTGTGCACATATGTGATATTTAGAAATTTGTAACAGTTACATTTCTTAATAGATATTAATTCAACAAAATAATTTTTGTTACTTTAAATTAATACAGCTACTGATAAGTAATAGACTTTTGCAACAAATATGTTTGTTACTTAATATTAATATAACTAGTGACAAGCAATTCATGTATCTAAAGATGATGTTTTACTTTTTCTTTTTTCTTTTCTGTGCAGCTGTATATTTGTTTAAACTAAATTAGGATTAGGTTTTGTTATGTATAGTACTTCTTTTATTTTTTTTTTAAAATTAAAATCAGTTTTTTTGGGTCGGTTCGGTTTTTGAAGAATGAAACCAAATCGAAACCAAATGGCTCGATTTTTTTCCAATTGAAACCGGACCGATCCAAATAAGACCAAAAACCGACTAATTTGGTCCAGGTCGGTCTGGGTCGGTCCGGTTCGATTAAAAACCAAAAATCATGCCCACCTCTACTTCTAGGTACCTGGATGTCAATTTGGTTATAATTGCTTTGAATGCTTCTGTAACTGATAATTACATTCCTAAAACCTATCAAGAAGCTATTTCATGTCCTGATTCTTCTAAATGGTAGAATGCCATGAATGAAGAAATTGAATCTCTTAACAGAAGCCAAACCTGGGCGCTAGTGTCTAAACCTGACAGTAAGAAATAATTTCCTGTAAGTGGGTCTATAGAGTGAAAGAGAGTCTTCCAGAGAGTTATCCTTATAGGTATAAGGCCAGGTTGGTTGCCAAAGGTTTCACACAGAAGCCTAGCAATGATTATTCTGAAATTTCCTCTCCTGTCATTCAGTATGGAACCATTAGAATCATGTTAGCTCTGTCTGCATACTTTGATTAGGAACTGGAGCAGATGGATGTTAAAACAGCATTCTTACATGGTTTCTTAGACCGTGACATTTACATGTCTCAACCTGTAGGTTTTGTGTCAAATCTTAACCTAGTTTGTCTCCTTAAGAAGTCTCTGTACGACTTGAAGCAGTCTCACAGACAGTGGAACGAAAGTTTCCATAACTTTGTGCTTAAAATTAGCTTTAAACACAGTTTATTTGATGCTTGTCTGTACTATAAATTTGATATATCTGCCCTTGTATTTTTTCTACTTTATGTTGATGATATTCTTTTGATGTCTCAGGATATGAGTGTGCTGAAAAAGGTTAAAACTCAACTTAGTAAAGAGTTTGATACGAAGGACCTTGGTAATGCATCTAAAATACTTGACATGTCAATCTATAGGAAAAGAAGTAATAACATGCTAACTATTAGTCAGAAAATCTATTTGATGAAGATTCTGAACACTTTTGATATGATGGATGCTAAACCTAATTCACTGCCTATTAATGCTGGCCATAACTTGGATGCTAAGAAAGTTAATGATGATGAGATTTTGACATCTATTCCCTCTATAGAAGCTATAAGAAGCCTAATGTATGCTATGGTCTGTACTAGACCAAATATAGCATACTCTATAAGTGTACTTAGCAGGTTTACGATGAAACCCACTCTCAAGCATTGGAAAGCTGTGGACCGCTTGATGAGATATTGGAGGGGAACCTTGGATATTGGGCTTGAATTTGGAAAGTTTTCTAGTTGTGTTAATATTGCAGATTATTCTAATGCTAACTTTGCCAAAGATCCTAAATTCAGGAGATTTATATCATCTTATATTGTTACAGTATGCAGATGCTGTGTATCCTAGAAATCTAGGCTACAATTTGACATTGCTCTATCTACAATAGAATCTGAATACATTGCATTGACTGAATGTATTAAAGAAGTCTTATGGATACAGGGATTACTCACTGAGCTGAAATTATTAGATTGTAAAGGTGTTATTTACACTGACAGTCTGTGAGCTTATAACATTAGTCGTAATTCTTTGTATCATGATAGAACTAAACACATTGGTGTTAAATACCATTTCATTAGCTTACATGTTTTGAATGGGAATGTGCAAGTTGAACAAATCTCGACAGATAAGAACCCAGCTGAGATGGGCACCAAGGATGTAGTGACCAGGAAGCTGCTCTTTTGTAGGAGCTTCCTCCACATCAATCGGACTTAGTCAGCTGGGGTTGGATGGGTTATGCAAATGAGCTTCATGGAGGTCACTATTAGGAAGTGAGGAAAATCATGTACACCACCATTTTTTGTAATTCTGAATTTGTCACTTGTAATAGAGAATATATGAAAATAGGGGAAGTTTGTTATATGTTTTCATTTTCACTTTTGGCTTGACATTCTTCTTTGGACTTGGGTCTGAGCTGGGCTTGATTGCTGATCCATCTGTAAGGTGAAGTCCACTCACATCTTCAGATCCGCGCTCTGCTCCATCTGGCAACCCGACCTGCTTGAACCCTAACTGTATAATGTATTATTTGGCCACTATTCATCTTTGGCCGTCTCAGATGTATTTTGAGTCTCATTTGTTTCTCAGCTAGGGTTTGTCTCGTTGGGGTTCTTTGTGACTGATTCTCTATGATTCTTGGTGGTTTATTGTATAATCTTTGTGATTAAGTCTGTACATGTACTTCTGATTTTGATAGTGGATGACTGGGCTCAATTATGAGCCTATCCTATGGATGTAGCCATTTTTTGTGAACCACGTAACTTGGTGTTCTTGATTCTGTGTGTTTGTTGTTAGTTTTTAGACTCCATTACTTGCTTTGTGATCGATTATGTTGCAATGTTAGAGTTAGGGTTTCATAACATAAATTCATTGCTTAACTTCATGTTTGAGTTTGAGTTTAAGTGGGGTTAATTGATTTCCGAGGTGTTTAACGATGTGAGTAATCTTTTCATGACTTTTTAAAATTTAGCATTTTAAGTAAGGTTCGATAAATGTTGCTTCAAATAATCTTTATAAAGTGTTATTCTAAAAATTTTCAAAATATGTAATATTTAATATTAATAAATAAAATTTAAATAATTACAATAATCATATTTATAAAATCAATGTGTCTCGATTTCAATTTTAAAAAAAAATAAATATTATTTTTAACTCTAAATACGGAATATAATTGTAAGAAAATTTTTAATAATAATAATAATAAAAGATGATACTAAAAATTACCGTAGATTTGGGATTTTTCCCAAAAAAATCACACTAGTTTTTTTTTTTTCTCATTTTATCACTGTCAGAACGAAGAATGTTAAAAACTTTAGAAATGAATTTTGGATTGTGTACAGATCCAATGGTGGTGGTCTATCGGCAATTGGTGTTTGGATGAAATAGAAATGATAAAAAAAATCAATTTTCGACAATTATTAATTTTATCAAATCTTTTTCGTTCAACCACCAATCGCTGAAAGATACCATTATTAAACTCTCTTAAATTATTATTATTTTTTTTAATCCCAAAAATGTGGTAGGTTTTCGGGATTACCACTAATAATAATATCGCTTAAAAAAATTATAAGCACTTATATATTAACAAGTCAAAGCTCTCACTTCCAAGTGCAATTTCATGTAAATGTAGGGGCATCCAGGCAAGTTATCCAATATTGTATTAAACATATATAACATTTGAAGGCAAAATTAAGTGTTTTCATTTCACACCTAAACTAGATTTCTCTCACACTGCAATTGTGCATTTATGGGTATGGCTCCTTCAACTGACTTCTACAACAACTCTCATTCTCTCTGCTGATTCTAATCGCCATTTTTGATCTTCATATTCCAAGTTACAACGCCCTACTCGTATTACTTTATTCACTCTGCAAAACCATTCATAAGATAAGATCCCTTGCTTTCTCGATTCATATCATCGGCTCCACCTTAAAGGGTTTTCTCTAAACCGATCAAAACATCGATATTTCTTCTCAGGTCTACTTTTCTCTCAACCCCAATACATTTAGAGAATGTGATTGTTGATTGTTGCTGATTGCTTTTTAATCTCATACATGTTTGTTGATGTTGTTCAATAGCGTGCTTGTATGATCGGTTTTTAATGCATGATATCTATGTCTGTTTGTTTGTGTGAAGTGTTCAATTTGGAGTTGAGTTTATGTTTCTTGGAGGATGATTTGGTATGTCCGATTTAATTCACATTTATTGGTTTGTTTTTGTTTTAGTTGATCAATTAGTTTGATGCCATATATATTCAATGCTTGTGATGTGATTTATGAATTACTATTTTGGCTGTTAGAGACATTAAGGGAAAGGCACTGTGAATTTAAGTGCTATTGCAGCAACTAGGTAGATCCTCAGGAAATTTTAATTTCTTTGTGTGTTAAATGATTAATGTAGCTTAACCTATTTTTACTTGAATAAAACCTTATCTGGATTGTATTGGATTGATTGGTTAGTGAAACATATTCTGGATGTATATCCTGCTCCGTTGGACATGATTTGGACAATTTTAAGAAGTCAGGAGCTAGAAGTCAGGAGCTAAAAGTCAGCCTATCCAAACAGGCACTAAGAGATATACTGTCTCTACTCTCAATATATTGTTGGCATCAACTGATCAGAATCATTTTCTTTTGGATGGTCATGAGCTATAAGGTTGCATGTTCTTTGATTTGATTGGTAAAATTTTTGTTTAAAAGTTCCTTAGTGATTCAGAACATGAGAAGAGGCAGAGGAAAGGGGAAGAAGCCAAATGTTGTATCTTCACAAGAAGAAAAGCTTCCAGCATTTAGGAGAAAAGGAAGGCCGCAAAAGCTATTGAGTGACAACATTGTAGAAGAACAAGAAGAAGTAGAAGCTGAGAATAAAGAAAATGACGTCGTTGATGACATGTCTCCCATTGACGGAAGAAAAAGAAAAGCATCCGGACAGGCTGAGGAAGATAAAGATTTAACGAAACATGAGAATGACATTGGTGTAAAAACAGGCAATGATGAGTGTGTTGGATTCCGTCAAATTGGGAGCAGGCGGAAAAACAAGCCGAGGAGAGCTGCTGAAGTAGGTGTAGATTTTGGTATTTCTGTCTGTCCCTAATAAGCATTCAATTGGTATCTTTTCTTGTCCTTAATTGAGTGAGGTTAGGTTTGGTTTTGTTTTGATTTAGAAGATATCACTAGTACTACTACGCTCATGAAGCTACTGAACAACATTGTTAGATTGTTTTCTTCTGCTATTGACATTACATTATGGTACATTCTTCTTACTCGCTTGCTCGCTAGCATCTAATAGCTCCCATTTGGTGAAGAAAAGTGCTTGTAGTGATGCTTCTTAAAGATGGAATACATGAAATGGCTGCAGTTAAGGTAAGTATTCAACATTCTGATGCTTTTATAGCAGTTTTTGTTTATGAAGTAGATACTAACATTCACATTTGACAACTGAAGCTATGTAGATGTTTTGTCACTTGCTATTGCATACATGTGTGATTCCCAATTGAAAGTATCAAGTTAGAGTTATTTCGGTGAATAAACTCTCAAATAGTTTATGCTGCTTTGAACTGATTTTGTTAATTGATACGAGTTGAGTTGAGTTGAGTTGTATCCTCCTAGTCAAAGTGGACTGAATTTAGATTTTGTTTAGAATTATGTTCAAATTGGATTGAGTTTGGATTTGGACGAAATGTGGCCTATGCAGGTCTCCTCTCTCATAAAAAGAAACACAAAAACTAAATAGATTTGCATAAGAGGATTTCCGTAATATCGGCGCGTGACTCTAGTTCGGGTTACAAAGGAAAAAATAATTTTAAATAATTGGAAAATTGGAACCTCAACCTGTATAAAAACCTTTATCACATTATTCGTTCGGAATTAAAATTTTGGTTGTATACTCAAAGCAAGTAGCAGTTTTATTATAGGATAAATGAGATATACCCTCTGTACTTGCTTGGCTGTAGTCCGTTATATTTTATTTTTTACCGTTTATCCCTTTTAATTGCCAAAAAAAATTTTAAAATTTATGTTTTTAGCTATTTTATTGATAATTATCTAAAAACCTCCGGAGTTAGATTTTGGATGGAAAAGTGCAAAACGACCAATATATTCTTACCGCATATTTTTTTAAAAATACTAAAAACCTCCTAAGGTTTGTCTTTTTCTACAATTTACCACCCATGTTTGAAATTCGCTTATTTTAACTTATATTAAACGAGTTCAACTATTTAAATATTAGTTTAGATCAAAATATATTTATTTTAAAAACTACTAAACTAACACTACTTAAAGGGTCAAATATTTAAAATTAATGGTGGAAAAAAATTCGAGACAAGACTAATCCGACCGAAAATGATCCAAATTGAACTGAAATTTACCCGTCCACTGTACAAATAATTCTAATGTTCCCAAAATTTTTGAGCTGATTGATTACACCTGTCTATTTCGCTCTATGTTTCTAAAAGTCCAACTAGTTTAATATAATATATATATATATATATATTTCTCCTCCGCTTTTTTTTATTTGCTACACTTGTATAGTGTTTACTATTCATTCGTCAATTTTGTTTTTTATATTGTTACTTACGTATAAAGAAAAATATATTCAAGTAAGATCTTGTTTTATTCGTCTTAATGTCTACTTTTTAAATATAAAATTTTTATAATTTTTAATTGTATATAATTAAAGATATTTACCGTTAAAATTAAGTCTCGAATAGTGTGCAAACAGAAAGTGTAGTGAATAAAAAAAGCAGAGGAAGTATATATATATATATATATGTATATTACTATATAAATAAAAGTAACTAAAATACTAAATATTGCATATTTATACTTATTATATTGATTAAATTTAATTATGTAGTAGAACTAATATAATATAATTTAATTATATATTTTAAATTTATAGGCGTTAAAAAAAATTAAATATAATATTTGTTAATTTAATATGTATCATATGACATACATAAAAAACTATTTCATTTTTTTTTAAATGTCAGTCCGGACTGTGGCCATCTCTATGTTTTAAAGTAACAATTAAATTTTTTTTAATAAGAATTTGTTTTATTTAATTTTAAAGTGTTAAGGAAGTAGAAAATGTATTTTTCAAATATAGGTGGTGAAATAGTGAAATAATCAAACCTTAGGAGGTTTTTTAATACTTTTTTTTTTATTTGTTTAAAATTACTAAATTACTCCTACGGTCAAACCGGTCAACCGTTTAAAGTAACAGTTTCCATCCATTGGGAGGTTTTTTAGTTAATTTTGTAAAGTTAAGGAGATATTTTGGGTAATTTTGAAACGTAGGTGGTAAATTGGTGAAAAACATAAATCTGATGAAGTTTTTTTTTAGCAAATTCCTTTTTTTTAACCATTACATCCCTTTCGATCGAAAGCGTGCCACTTGCGTGTGACGTGGCATGGCACATAGATGAAATATTATAAGAAATTTTCATTTGGCCCTTTATATTTTGACTTTTTTATTTTTTATTTTTTATTTTTTATCATTTAACCTTTTGTGTTTAATTTTTTTATTCATTTAACTTCTTATACTTGATTTCATTTTTATATATATTTTGCACAATATTTTTTATATGAAAAAATGTGTAGTACCGATTTCCAAAAAAATGTGTGAGGGATAAATTTTTTTTTTCATGTTATGGTATAAATAAATTAATTCCATACATCATCATAAAAAAAAGTTTTCTTTGATAAAATAAATAAATGAATAAATAAAGGGCATTGGTAAATACTGCACAATACCGCACCCTATCATTTTCATAATTTACAATTGTATCCTTAATAAAATTTTAATTTAAAAATAAATTTAATTTAAATATAATAATATAAAAAATTATCATTATTTTAAAATTTTAAAAATAAGAGGATAAAAACCCTAAAAAAAAAGTGGATTATTTATATATAAACAACTTTAAAAAAATTATTTCAAAACAAACTTTCTTATTAAACTATTGCAATAACACAACAAACATTATTCAATAATGATCAAACATTAGCTCCGATTGGAACTCCAAGACTAAGTTTTAAGGATCCATATAAAGTCCGTTCAATCAAATAATTAACTCTTTAGTTTATATACAATTAAACTCATATATAATATAGTGAATTACTAATTAAATAAAATTTAAATATAAATTGAATTAGAAGATCTATAAATTAAAATATTATTTAATTAAGAGAAAGTATAAATATAAATTGAATTAAGACATCCTAAAATAAAATATTAACTAATTAAAAATATATTAGTTAATAAAAAATAAGGATAAAATTGGAAAAGGTGCCTTATTAACTAAATTAGTGTGTTGTATTTACCGCATTTGTAATTAAATTATTGGCTACTAAAAACCTTTATTTTACTCCTTACACTTTGGCTGTGTTCGACGACAGCGGTCGAAACAGCGTTTGGTGATGTTAATAGCGGTGGAAATAGCATTTTGCAAAAATAGGTATTCGGCAACCACGGTCAAAAATGGCGTTTAGCGATGTAGATAGTGTTTCTCAAAACGCTATTTAATATAGTGTTCATGGAAAACGCTAGTATGCGTTTCCATTTATATCCCTACTATTTTTATATGTTATTCTATTTAAATGAAAAAACATGTGCATTTATATTCTTACTATTTTAATTATATTTTATTTACAATAAAAATAATATATATAAAAAATTAGTGAGTTATAACTTTATTAATTTTATGAATGAAATTTTTTTTGATATAAATATGTTAAATAAAATTTGGTGTAGCAAATATAATTTTTAAATAAAATAATATTTTTTTAGTCTCTTTACATCTAACCGCTATATAAAACCGCTATCATTGTTACCGAACAGCCATTTGAACCACTATTACAATCGCTAAACAAACCGCTATCTTAAACCGCTAACTGCTACCACTATTTTAACCGCTAATTTTAACCGCTAGTGCCGAACACAGCCTTTGTCGTCTTTATTTTCTAGAATAAACATGATATTTGCATTCAATTACATTAAATTAATTTATACAAGATAAAGTTCATGTCATGCATAAGCAAATTAATATGTCGTACATGTTATACACACATTTAATATTGAACAAAAGAAACGGAAAATAGTAAAAAAAAAATGATAATAAGAAATTAGATCGAATGGTTAAATAGTAATTTTAAAAAAGTTGCGGGGGGTTAATGATAAAAAGTTCAAGTACAATAGGTCAAATGAAAATTCATTATAACATTTAACACGCCCGACATGCCACGTCATACACATGTGGCACACTTTTGATCAGAAAGGGCGGAATGGTAGAAAAAAATCAAGTTGGGGGGCTCAATGATAGAAGGTAAAGTATAAGGGACTAAACGGGAAAAGTAGTCAAGTACAGGGGCAGTTGTCATTTAACTCTTTTATTATATCATCCTAAATTAATAAATAGAAAACATGGTTAATTGTTACATCCAACATCAATATTATTAAAATTTCTAATATTTTAAATATTCTTTCAATTTATTTTATTAATTTTAATTTAATAAAATTAAAATAATTATTAAATAATATTAAAATTACTTAACTAACTTTAATCAGTATGAATTAAATTATTTTTTTTTTAAATTATTAAATTATATTACCTCCTTATTTTTTAGTGGCTATATTCTTTCATCATTAATAAAGAAAGTGTAGCCACTAAAAAAACACGACAGAATTAGTTAAAGAATAGAGAGTTTAAATAGGGCAGTTTAGATTTTTCTAATAATTAGTAAGAGAAATAAGGGGTAATTAAGAGGAATGGAGTTCTTTGACAAATAGTAACTGAGATTGAGGATGCAGAAGTAAGAGAATTGAGTTAACAATTAGTAAGAAAACTTGGGAGGGTATAGATAAGAGAGTTGGGGTTCTTGTATAAATTAGTTAGAGAAATAATGTTGTGTTTGGTTCGAGTGATCCTACTAAAGACGGGAGACAATACAGAAATTTGAAGACGATACAATACAGAAATTAGGGACAGTAGACTATTTGGTTGTAGTGGACAAAATTGAAAGTTTGTATCTGTCTCCAGAATAAAACGATGTTTGATTAGGGGGTGAAAATTGAAAAAAGTATTAAAAAGATCAAATTAACACAAATTTTAATATACTCCTAACATTGGTGATGCAAGGTGATTTTCTTCTTGTTACACATCTGGAATTGATGAAATTGATGGGAGTATTTTTGGCTTTCCAGTTCCTGTCTTTATCTCCAAAAAATTGTACATTAGGTTGAAGGAGTAGAAAAATTTTGTGTCTTGTATACCGAAGACGGAGAAAAAATGAAATTGAGACGGATAACAAACACATTTGGAGACAGAGACCCATATGTTTGTACTCTGTCTCCTCTAGTTGGGACATGAACCAAACACATAAAGGTGGGTAAGTATGAGACGAGAAAAATAGGTAAAATATCATGTATTTATATTTTTACATATAATAGCATGATAATCTCATATATATATATATATATATATATAATATATATATATATATATAAAGCAAACATTAGTTGCTACACCTTTGAATTATACCAAGATTCTTACTTTGCATGAAAATCGTAGAAAATGGATTAGGTTAAGGTACATGATTTATCATATTTAAAAAGTTCATATGATATTATTTGAACAGTTATATATAGGGATAATGTTGCATGTGTCACCCAAATTAGAAAAGGATATATGAAATGAGAGCTAACAAAAAATGTTATTCTACGCCGCATAAGCTTTAAGAATCAAATCAAATTGATGTAATCAAATTGATGTGAACTAAATACAATCCTCAAGTAATTTAACTAATTTGTTAGCAAAATCTTTGTCAACTTTAACTTTTGAAAAATTGTTTCGCAGGATGAAAATGTGAAAACTCCCCGATTGAATTGAGTGATTGATTATGAGTGTTCTTATTAAGGAGAACATTGATAAGTCGAAGGCTTCATATTAAATTTTTAATTAATTTTAAGAGTTTTATGATGAATTTCGAGTGACGGGCGTCGAATATTTATCCTGCAAATAGTAGTATAGACAAGTAGGGTCGATCCCACCGAGAATGGACAATTAATATTAATTTAGTTATGACCAAATTAACAAATAAAATAAATAAAGGGGGTTTAAATATCGAATTGCAAATAAAATAACATACAGAAATCAACTAAATAGAACAATCGAGTGATAGAAGCAATCTAGCAAAGTAAATCTAACCATTTATGTAGACCATCAAAACTTAGAATAAATTAGTGGAGATAGTTATAATTGTCGACTCTGCACCTAACAATCAATCTTTCCTAACTTTTTAGTCTGACTGGACTCTGCGCCTACGACCAGCCCTTTACCTATGAGGTTAACTATTAGATTGCCTTAAGAACAAGGAAGGCCTATGCCCATAACAAACAAATCAAATATGCGTGTTTATTTAGTTATGACCACGAGTTGTCACAGCATGACGTATCACACTATTTGCTACCTAAATCGACTCAATTAAACATTTGAAATTTAATCTAATAAAATAGCGAGATGCTAACCTATTCAATCAACTAATTGTACACATCAATCAATAAAATAGAATAACATATTCAACCTAAACCAAGTAAATTAGAGAAAACACAGATATTGATAAATATAAACAATTAAGCACAATTCTCACCATATGTAAAAATGGAATAGAGTACGTCAATGAAGGATTAAAGAAACTTACCTAGTTGCGGGCGCAACTAACATCATCATTATTGAATCAAAAATGAATGTACAGAAAAAATAAAATAAGAAAAGAATTCAACATGTATAGGAAAAATAAAGATTTGACCTCCTTTCTAGAATCTCTTTCAAGGTTAATATAATCTTCCAGAGAAAATTAAGGAAAACAATTAAAATAAGGAAAACATATTCAATTTAAAATCCTAAAAAATCTACACTAACATAAAATTCAACTCAAATAGAAAATTCTGATGATAACATGTGTTGAATTGATCTTTTGTTTCTTCTTAACTTGTAGAATATCATTTTTAACTTCTGAATTTTCTCTTTATTGCAAATTTCCTCCAAAACTGCATAAAATTACAAAATGAGGTAAATAAGAATCAAATCATTCAATTAAGTCCAAAATAAATAGGAAAAATATATAGAAAATGTGCATAATATGCACCCCATCATCGAACAATATTGTTGAAACTGATAGGTTTTGTGGAGTATTTCAGAATCATACAGGGAATATCGTCTTTGGCTAATTTTAGAATAAAAGTTCAATTATCGACCAATATTGAGCTGATATATGGATTTTGAGTAATACCAAAGTCAATTTGAGACAAACAGGCGAAAAAGAACTGAAAACTAAACATTCTATAACAGACCACTAGCTAGTTGTCTACCTTCTCGCCAATAATTAATTCTCAACCTTTAGAAGTTTCAGACGACTTGTCTTGCGAAATGCTGGTTGTAAAGCAAATTGTGAAGACACGAGAAAAGCCACAATAAGTAATAGATGATATAATAGAAACATGCAAGTCGTGACGCATGTCGCCAAGAAGTAAAAGTTATGCAAAAATAGGCGAATTTGAAAAAGATGAAAATGAGAAGACACTTTAAATAGAGGTAGAAAGTGTAAAGATCAATAAGTAAGTCCGGAGAATAAAGAATTCAAAGTTCAAGAAAGCATTCGAGCATATTGAAGACAAAATAAATATCAAGTCTACCGAGAGGTTCAAGACGGTTGTAATGGTTTATACTTTGTATACGTTTTCTTTTACTTTTATAATGAGGAGTTAAGTTAGTATCTAGGTTGCGATGTAGCATTTCCATAACTTTGAATTGAGTTTAATTCTAATCCATGAATGACAATTGCATGGTTTTATTCTAAATACTTGATGTTTATGTTATCTTTTGGTTTGATTACTCAATTGATATTTTGTTGATTTAGTATAGACTTAAGAGAGTTAGCTTAAATTTTAGAACTAGAGTAATTAGACATTAAGGAATTAGTGAAAGAGATTTCCTATTTGAATTAATGTTATATATGATGGTGTATTTCAGGTTGTTTGTTAGTTAATTGAGAGATATATCTCCTTTTAGGTTAATCAATTAGGGTTTCTGGTCTTCGAGAAAAGTATGAACTAATTTAGATTGCTTGAGATAGATAATAATGCAATTGGACATGGATAACTCAATGATTATGAATAGAGATGGTGAAATTTCAATTCTAGGTTATTTCTCATATTGAATTCAACCTTTAGATTTTCAGTTTCATTTTTTAGTTTATTTATAATTATTCTCAAATTATATTTTTTTGCCTAATTGTGCTAGTATAGAAAATTTTAATTTTAATTAGAATATAATTTTCCGGGGATAGATATTATTATACTACTTGATAAAAGGTGTGCACTCACATCTTTAATTCAATTTTGAGCTAGCGGACATCATAGTAGGATTCTAACTGTACTCTTTCTCTTTTATTTTGATTTTCACCACTGAACTTTTTATATTATAAATTTTTTAACTAGACAATTAACCGATGAAAATTTAAAGGCTTAGAATGTAAAAGTAAAAACATATTATGCATTAAAGGTTTGTTATGTTTTTGTATCATAAGGTGTATGTTGGTTAAGTAGGACCGTATTTGTTTGGTTTTGGACTTGTGGGCCTGGTATTTAAAATCAAAACCTACCCATTTGACCCGACCCGGTCCACTGCTTAAACCTAAGTATATAATTGTCTTATTGTTACTGTAGCAGAGAGATCTGTTTTTGGTTCTCTCTCTGATTCGTCTCTGTCGAGAGCGAATTAGGGTTTCTTGGTTTTTCTTCCCTTTGGATCTCAGTGAGGACTTTGTGTTTTCTTTATTTCTGTACTTCACCACCACCATAGTGCAACCGGTCGCTGAGTCGAACCTCGTGGACGTACACCTTTTAGAGGCTCTTCGTAGCAATCGCGTAGAACCACGTACATCGATTGTGTTATTGTGATGCTTCTAGTTTTCGATTCTTGATTGAGTGATTATTTGTAGTAATAATTACAACAAGTGGTATCAGAGCTTAATCGCTCGCTTTTGAAACCCTAACTTTTGTTTAAAGCTATATCGTTTGATTCTTCGTTACTGACTTTTTTTGTTGTTCTTTTGCAGGTGGCCAGCGGAACCCCCATCGACGGCAATGAAAACCCCAAGTCAATGTCTGTTGAAGAACTATGGAATAGATCTGGAAGATGATCTGTTGTTACAACAGGTCTGTTTGGAAATTGCCTCTAGCACTTAATTGTTGGCAGATTGCAATAACAATTAGCAGTTGGTGGATTACACTAGCAGTTTCATCAGTTGTTAGCTTTTAGCGAATTGATGATACAATTTTTGGTAATTAGTTATTTAATAAATAACATCATTAACGATTTCAATTATAAAATAACATAAAAGAACATTCTAAAAGAATTATTCTTTTACTTTTCATAAGATATATTTTGCACTATTACTTTCAAATATATCAATATGTTTAATATTTTAATATGTAGTATTAATAATACTAATAAGTAGTAATTTTAATAATATTTACTATTTTTATATCAATTATTAAATAAATGAATATTAAAATAATATATATATACACTATAGTACTAAAAAAAATACTCAATACTGGGTGTTTCATATAAGTTTTAAACCGAAAGAATAATGCACTGATAGATAACACTAATGATAAAAGTACTGGACAAGTGGATATTCCATCTTCCCTCTTAATATTATATATTTGCATATGTCATTGCATTATTTGTTAGGCTTAAAACTCATGTGAAACATCCATACTTAGTAGTTTTTCCAAAACAAATACTATAAAAGTTTGTAATAATAAAATATTATAATAAAAAAGTACTACAAATATTAAATATTATTGTAATAAGTTTGACTTATTTTATTAGCATATAATTTATATAATTCTAATTAAAAATGAGGTGGTAATTTGATTTTTTAACAAATTTCTAACTTTAAAATCTCTCCAGCGCTCTTATTTTCGAGAAATTATGCTCGGAAACATATTCTTCACATCATTTGTCTAGTTAGGGAACCCGCCCAATCGCCGGAAAAAATGTGGCACAACGCCACATTAGCTAGAATAAGAATTCACAATGTTAAACGTGTATTCAGCGATCATCGTGGTTAACTTTTACGATTTTTTCTGAAGATAGCTCAAGCCGGCGATCGTCTCGACTATTGGTCGTGGAGTAGAGAGTCGCATCATGTGGTGGAGAGAAAAGAGACCAGGTCTCAAGATTCTCTAGATATGGACCATCTGCACCGCTGCTAGTAACACTATCTTCAGCTCACTTCTCGTTTTATCCACTCATATATATTTATACAAAAATAATAATCGGTCTGTTTACTTACTGCAACAGTTATGGTGACGAATGTGGTGAGAACTAGGCTTAGAGATATGGAACAGGCGGTCAACTATGATCAACAACTACTTCAACAACAGAATACTCCTTTAACCACTCATTCAATTTTGGCTGATTCCCACCAGCTTGAAGAAGCTGGTGATGAAACCGATAAACAAGTCAAACAATAGCTTAACTTTTTCTATTTGCTTTCATGACTTTTTTACAAATTTGATTAGTTATGGTTTTCTTCTTCATGGGCTACATTGAGCAAGTTTGTTTTTCATTTTGACTTAGCATGTAACCCTCATGTGTTTGTCAAATATCCTCCGTCACTGCCCCTACACAAATAATTTGTTACGTATACACGTTTCTATTGTTTTGGATTTGTCATTTATATAATTCGATGATCTTTCAAAAAATCAAATTCATAGATTATATTGTTAGATTAATGTCATCAACGAGGATTCAATAAATAAGATGAGCACTAAATATATAAGTGTGGGGAGACTATAAACTTAAATAATTTGAGATGAATATTTTTGAAAAAAATAAATTATGTATGAATAATTGTTGTTGATAACAATTAGTTTATTGACAACTCCATACAAGTTGTTGTGGCAATTTAAATTAAAACAAATAAGACAAAACTAAACAAAACAAAAGAGTCATAACTCATAAGAAGAGCTTATATTCAAAATAATTTGTCAATAATTTGTCTTTATAAAATATACACCATGTGTCTACTAGTCAAGCTACTACCAGAGTCTCTTAACCGGAGAAAAGCTTGTGAAGAGTCAATTTTTCATCACCACCAACAGCTTCTAGAGCACTCCTAACCTGAGCATCTAGAAAACCCATCACCAACTAAAGTCAAGTTTGAATCTCAAATATATTGCGTATTTTAGAAAGATACAATGGATGAATTTCGAAATTAAGTATTTAAAATTTCATGATCACACAAGGCGGAGCGAAAAAAGACAACGATGACATATATACGGTCTAAGTAAATGCAAAATGGCAATGCAAGTCATATCAAAGTTGTTGTGCTACCATAGCATCTTGAGGATCATCAGTTTTAGGAGTAGAGAAAAGAGCTTGTATAGAAAGAAAAGTTGTCTTTAGGGTGAGTGTGGAACTTTATTGATCCTTCAGAATATCTAAGCAAATTGCTCCACTTTGGCTGCCTACATTAAGGTGCCTTTATCCATATAGCACCACAACAGAGACTCGGGTGTAGTCAAAAGATTAATTGATAAAAAACAAATATATTAGAAAATTAACTGATAAAAAGAAATATATATTAAAATCATGCACATGTTAGTTTAAAAATTCACTAAAATTCCATCTAAGTACCACAAAATTTGTAACACCCAAACCTCCACCTCCACGGAAAGGATGTAGAGAACGAATGTCACACAACAGACTGACATAACATAACAGATACGAATACATATACATACAAAGATAGACAATAAATAATAACATAAAGGTATTTATTATTATAAAGGTACCAAAATTCGAATACCCAAAATAAAATTAAGGAAGTCCAACTTAATATTAAATACCAAAATAAACAAACACTGACTTATTGAAAACCAAATCCCAAAATAAAGCAGCGGTTACAAAGTTTTGAAAATAAATCCAAAGTCAAAATGACATTAGAATCAAAGCTGAAAAATGGATGTCAGATGATGACTGATGTTGATATGAGCGTACATGTCTTTGCTACACCTTCTAACTTTCTGAACTCAGCAATTCCATCCCAACAGGGTCAAAACATACAAAACAAAAAGTAAGAGCCACAAGGGTCAGACTAACGATGTGTGGTTAGTAAGCCAATGCCCAACATACACACAAGATGCATCTTATATTAACAGTTAATATGGCATGCAACATAAGTAACTTACCTAACAAGCATGGTTTCCAAATCATGTGCAAACAAGTTGATTATTAATCCAAACTATCCTTATTTTAATCCCCTTTAAGTAATCTAGCATAAATTATTACAGTTTCTTGCAATTACCATCTGAGATTAGCTTAAAATGTTGTCAAATTATTTCAAAGTATAGTCCGAAACAAAACTGTAATTTTGATATGGAGCTTGGTAAACAATTCATACAGAGGACACTTCAAGCCTTAATTTTAGTTTGACAGTGAACTCGGATAGAACTGTTATCATGGGTTCTTACAATTATACCTAATTATAGTTCGACAGCTAGTTTGGTTGTTAATTCAGACAGAAAATATTTATGGTCTCAAAGTCTCACCGAATTGTAATTTGGTATGTAGCTTGGTGAAGAGTTTAGACAGAAAGTCAAATTTCTATCCTAAGGTTATACCGTACTGTAATTCGGTAGCTAATTCAATAACCAGTTTGGACAGACAATATTGTTATTGGTCTCGAGCCTTACCGAATTGTAATTTGGTATCTAGCTCGGTAAAGAGCTTGGCCAAAGACTAAATTACCTGATTCAGCCTATTTTTGTTATGCTTTTTGCTATTTAAACCTTTAAGCATCTAGTTGGGTCTGTTCATATCTCATATGGCCTGTTAATAGTCAAAATCCATACTACCATAGGTTAGAACCCAATTAACAAAGCAGTGCGAAGAATAAAAAGCAGTTCATATCAAACATACAGAAGCAATATCAAAATCAATTCTTATCTTAACAGATTTCAGTTTGTCATATTATGATAAAGTGTTTAACTTACTAGGCCCTGTCCTTAGCTTAATAATCAAAATCAGGAACAGAAATAAAGATAGAGTAAACCCTCATAATGGATCAAGATCCTAGAATGATGTTGTTGCACCCAAAAATAAGTTGACTTTTAATGCCTAATACGCTTTCGCGCATCGATGTATACATCTAATTTCCCTACAGCATGCTGGTCTTATCGTATTAACCTAGGATGAGACTTTGTACAGATTTACAGAACTTATATGCTGGTATTATCATAGGACAGATACTAATTCTCAAACCTGGAATTCACAGACTAAACATAATCATATAGACTGAATCACATTATAATTCAGAGAGTCAAATCAACATATTATACCCAAATGCAGCTTAACATTATAATCCAATTGCAGCTTTTTAGATATGCAGATTTTATAAATTTGATCATATAATCATAGAGAAACAAACAGAAACATATAAACGTGGGGGCTTAAACATGGCTATTAACCTATTAACGCTGATCCAAAGCCTAATCAATCCAGCTGACAATCCCCAATTTGATCTTAACAAAAATAAAATATAGTGAATACCTAATTCAGCAGTTAGGGTTTTAATTTTGAAAGTTAGGGTTTCAATTTAGGTAGCGGAAAGAACCCCAAATAAAACCCGAAAAGACTCACAAATATATATTGAAAATTGAGGGTTTCAAAACCCTAATCAATCAAAATTCAAAAATCCCAATTCAAAACACTAAATCAATCTTGAAATCGAAACAAAATTAAAACTATTTTAAACCAAGAAAAAAGAAATCAAGAATGTATACTGGAACAAGAAAACCAACGAAAAGTCAAGATTCCCAACCTTGAATCCTTGAAAGACGAGGTTTAGAAATATACGGCTTAGGGTTTTAGTTAAGAGAAAAAGAGAGACAGATTGTAGGAGTTTTTAGAAATCTGATGAAAGTGATTCGTAAACCTAATTTTTCACTTATATACTCTTATGGCAGATATTTCCATAAACCCATAGATTTCTATTTGATTCTAATTTGATCCAAACTGAAGAATAATTACAAAATATATCAAGACTTCTTTTTTATTTTAAAATTGTTCTATAAGTTAAATCATTCAAAACATACGGTCAAACTGGAAAGTCAATATTTTTATAAATACCCATTTTACCCTTAAACCGAAAATAAGATAAACATAAAATAAAATAAAAATAACAAAAATAAATTTTCAAACTATGAAAACGAATAGCCCCGACTTACGGATGTGACAAATTCGGATGCAATGCCTCACCCAATAAGAACCGATATATCAAGGTGCCAAAATCGAAAATCATCTAATGAGAGAAAATGCATCATTATCAAAATTTCATCTCTCCAACATGTCTGAATTGCAAATGTAAATAAGTAATTCCCAGATATCTTAAAAACAACAAAAGCATACTGTCACGTCCATAAATGGGGCCAAATTGAAACTTATTTTGTTATTTGACTGATTTTGAAAATACTTTTGACATAGGGAAATTTTTGAATTAAAAGAACTCTGGTGGGGTTGTTTACAATTTATCTATGGTTAGGTGAAAACCTAGGTTACCCCACCATCAATCATTCAGCCGCCAGACCCCTTTCTTCTCTTTTCTCTGAACTATGAAAAACTGAAACAGTAACTCTCTTTCACTGTAACATTGGTTTTTGCTATCAATCTGAAAGTTTCCATTGAACCTATCCTTCGAGTGTAAAGGTAAGTTCATATGTTTATGATTGTGTTGGGTCTGTTCTTCAATGTCGCTTCTGTTCTCAAGTTGTAAACCCTAACCTTCGAATTTCTAGTTTGATTGAGTCTATTATTGATTTTGGATTTGCCGTTGTTTAGGCGACAGAGTAGGAGAACGTCAACCGGAGTAGTCCTACTGTTGGCTTAGCGCATTCGGTTAGTAGCCATGTTTAAGCCCTCACTTATTTCTGTTAATGTCTGTTCTGTGTTGCATTAATATGGACTAAACTTAATGTATCTAAAAAAAATCTGAATCTGGACTCTGTGATATGTTTATTGCTGTGAAACTGTTGTTCAACTTGCTGATAAATGGCTATTATGTGAACTGATGCAATATCTGTTGAATGCTGAAAGCTATACTCTGTTATATATGAAAACTAAGCACTGTCTAAAGTATGATAGCGATAAGACCGGCATGCCGTAGGGATATTAGATGTATGCATCGATACGTGAAAACGTACAGGCCTTAAATGCCTTCTGGATGTGACGACATCAGGCCTTGTCGCCTTCTGGATGTGACGACATCAACTTTGTCTGGAGCTTTGCTCAACCTTTCTGGGATCCTTGATCCATTTGTCTGGAGCTTTGCTCATAAGTAAGAGGTCTATTACCTATTTTCTGTTCCTGATTTTGTTATCAAACTAAAGACAGGCAAATAATCTGTAATCCGATGTTTTCTATGTTTAATAAGAACTTGCTAAGAAATTTCTTAAATCTGATGCATATTGAATGCATAATCTGACATCATCTGTTAAGTTCTGTAACCTACATGACAAGCTGATATACTCTAGTATATGTTTTTGTCATTCTCTGAAAAATCTGATGTCTGATATGTAAACTGGTATATGATTTGCAAATCTGAATTTTAAGTGTACTGTGAACTGCTATGATTGCCTTGATGATTTCTGAATTGAGCTATTTGCTAATATTGGGTTAACATGCTGCCTTTAGGCTGACTATTGCCTAATTGGATAATTTGAAGAAGATTTAAAAGTTGAAATTAAAACGAGTTAGACTTAGGCGAAATTTTGATTACTCAGCCAAAGTCATCGCCTAGACTAAGTATAGAGTTGACAAAGTCTTGTTTATGTTGCCAGTGTCATCGCCTATTTGCAGGCAAAACTTGGAACATCCGCCTATGTTCATCGCCTAGACTAAGTAATAAGTTGGCAACTTCTAGTGTCCATCGCCTATCAATCTCGCCAAAACTTAGGTGATCCTATTTTTTTTTTAAAGTTAAAATCTCGCCAAGTTACTTCGCTAGTATCCAGGCAAAATTTCCTTAATTTTTAATACTTCACCAAATGCCTTCGCCAAGATTTAAACGAAACAATGTTTTAGTCGTTCAATTTTGCTAAATACCTCGCCAAAATTACTAGACGAGACTTTTTCTTTTAAAAATCATTGCTAAAAAAAAACTCACCTAAAAGTGAGGCAAAATATTTTCATGTTGCCAAATAAGTCGCCTAAAAGTGAGGCAAAATATTTTCATGTTGCAAAATAAGTCGCCTAAAAGTGAGGCAAAATGTTTTTATGTTGCCAATAACAAGTCGCCCAAAAATAATTTTTGTTTGAAAAATCTTCGCTTAAAAACACCTTGCCTAGAAATGAGGCTAAATGTTTCTATTTAGCCAAGTAAGAGTCGCCAAGAAATTCCCACATAAACAAACATCGCCAAACACATCGCCAAATTGAGGCAACATATTTCAATCTCGCCTAAAGGTGTTGCCTGATTTTCTTCGCCTAACTTCTTCCAGATTTCTTCCTCTTGATTTTTCCTTTCCGAAAAGTTATTATAAGCCTGATTCGGACTTCAAACGAATAAGTTATGACTGTTTTAAGTTTAGAGCATTTACAGGGCATAATTAATCTATTTAATCACTGTTAATGGTATCAGATTTATTTGTTACTCCTTAAGGAACCTATTAAGCTTTAGAACCTCTCTGAGTTGTTTGAAATCTTCTATACTCTTCTATTTCCTTCTGCTTTAAGCCTCTGTTTGGCCAGGTAAGCTACATATGTTGTATGTTCATGCTTAATTGTTAATTTAAGAAGCATTGTATGTGTGTGGATGTTGGACATTGGCTTACTAACCAGACATTCGATATTCTGACCCTGTTGTTTCTTTATTTTTGTCTTGTATGTTAATTTTCCTTATCGGGATGGAAAATACTGAGTTCAGACAGTCAGGTGGAATAACAAGGCACACATATATCACTCCATGCATCAGTTCTGACATTGGTTTTCAGATTAGTTTCCGCTTATATTATGTATTGAACTCCCAAGCTTTATTAAACTATTTCAGTTGTAACCAGAATTTGAAACATTATATTTCGAACTCTTATGATTTTGTATTCAGATGATTTTAAGTCTAGTCTTTGATTAAGTATCCAGTTTATTATTTTATCTATTACAGTAATATAAGTTCTATTTGGATATTTGATAGCTGTCCAATATAAGTATAAGTATAATATGTATGTTTTCTGTCATGACATCCATCTCCCTGCATCTGTCCGTAAGGCGAGGGTTTGGGTGTTACACATACCCCACAAATGGAAAAGACAATGTCAACAACCAACCAAGACTTCTATAATTTCTGCCTAAACACAATTGAGGGCCAGTCAACAAAAGTTAACTTGATAGATTCATGATGTACATAAAATAAAAAGTGCTGACATCAAGTGCAATAGAAGCTGTCAAGTGAAATAAGCCAGAAACAACTTCTAAACATTCTGCTAAATATTGGTGCGTTATAAACAAAACCATATGAATGCCGACCACCGAAATAAAAAAGAGAGTTGTTGTTGGAGTGGAGATGACGAGAGAGGAGAGTTTTGAAAAGGACAATGTGATGGGAGACAGATCGCGAATGACGATTTTATGAAACACCGATACAAATCGGGGGTGCTTTATCCGATCACCTTGTCACCACCATCTTTTTTGTAGCTTTAGCTTTATCTTTATGGCATGACCGTTTAGGTCATCTCGGAGCACCTATTTTTTATTATCTTAGGCAAAATAAATTTATTGAACGTAATGGACCTATTAAACATAATGTTTTTCATGCTTGCATTCTCGGAAAACAAGTTAAATTGCCATTTGTTGCATCTCATTCCCAAACATTTATGCCACTTGATGTTATTTATAGTGATCTTTGGACGTCTCTCATTTTGAGCATGGCAGGCCATGAATATTATTTTTATTCTTAGATGATTACTCCAATTTTCTGTGGACTTTTCCAATATCTCGTAATTCTCAAACTTTGCCAACTTTCCTAGTCTTTCGAAATTTCATTCGTACTCATTTTGAGCGAGACATAAAGAATATTCAATGTGATAATGGTCGTGAATTTGATAATGCACCATTCTGGGAGTTTTGCAAATCTAACGGCTTGTCTTGTAGGTTCTTTTGTCCTCACACCTCATCACAAAATGGGAAAGCCAAAAAAAAAAAAAAAATCGAACCATCAACAATATGGTTCAAATTTTACTTCAGCATGCTTCATTACCTCATTCATTTTGGCACCACGCATTACAAATGCCCTCCTACTTACTAAACATTCTTCCTCATAAAGGGTGAGTCTATCAATCTCCGCTCAAAGTTCTCTATAAAAAAAACTCGTCGTACTCTCATCTTAAAGTGTTTGGTTGCTTATGTTATCCTCTATTCGCTTCCACTACAATTAACAAGCTTCAAGCTCATTCTACTCTTTGTGTCTTTTAAGGTTACCTATCTCATCATCGTGGTTATAAATGCTATGAACTTAGTGAAAATACGCAAAATTAGACCTTATTAACTTTTTTATTTAAGCTTTAGACCAACCCTAAATTTTTTTCACTTTTAAACTTTTTTATAAAAATATTACAAAACTAAACTTTTAGATAAAAAAATTTGCAAAAAATGAGCTTCCCAGTATTACTATCGGGAAGTAAGCAAAATTTTGCCTGCTTCCTAGTGTGTAATACCGGGAGAAAAAATTTGTTTCCTGGTATTACACACCATGAAACTAGGCATCAATTTTTCCTGTTTCCTGGTGTGTAATACCAGGAAGCAAAATCTTTGTTTCCTGGTGTTACACACTAGGAAACAGGCAAAATTGATGCCTAGTTTCCTGGTGTGTACTACCAGGAAGCGAAAATTCGCTTCCCGGTACTAAACAACAGGAAATTAAGTTTTAATTTACCGATTTTCCGGTATGTAATACCGGGAAACTACTGAATATATTTTTTTTTAAATACCGAAGGGTAATATGGTCATTTTGGTCTATTTTTGCAAAAAAAAATAATTTTAAAAGTTTAATTTTGTAAAAATTTTAATGTTGGTCTAAAAATATAATTTTTTTAATAAAAAGATTAAAAGTGCAAGCGACCCTATGACTTATCAATGCTTTTGGTAGTTAAAGAAAAGATGAATTAATTGCCGAAAAACAAAAATAGATTAATTATTTTAGTAATTTCAAGAATATTTATAATTAAAGGATAAAAAAAATTGAGGACATTTATATAAATAGTAGTTTTAGACCATTTATCTAATTATAAAAGCAACAAAATTTTACATGTTCAAAATATTTTTTTAGCACTTATTTTAAGACATAATTGATAAAAAAAAAAATTCATTTAATTAAGTTTTAGATAAAAGTGTAAAAAGTATTCTTTGAGAAGAAACAAACGCCATCTTAGAATAAATTGTTATTTCTACTGTACTTAAAATAAAATTACATTAAAATACCAACCCAACATAATTCACTGTTTGTCCTTAATGAATTTTTATTCCCTCACGATACTTAAAATTAATGGAACCCTAGCTAGAATGGTAACTACCTTATCAAGGTAGTGGTTCTTCAAACTTCGATAAACAACAAATTAAAACTAGCGGCCTAATCACACTTGACTTGAACTCATAATGAATTGAAATAAAGAATGTAAAATTATTATTTTTTTCAATATAATTGTCAATAGGAGATTTGTCTTATTTATAAGTAGTGAAGAGTTTTGATGAATCTTGCATCTATTCGAAATAGTGTATTGAAACATCACAACTCTTTGAAGTGTCGTAACTATTCGAAACATTACAATTCTTCGAAACATTACACCTCTTCATTCACATCTAATCCAACAATCCCCAACATGAATGGAGAATGATCGATTTAAAAACTCTATGCATAAAATTGCGTGGTTTACAATTAAGAATTAGTTGTTTTTGAATAAGTAGATTTACCTTTGAACTTTTCATTGTGAACATATATCGAGCATAATCGGTCAATTGGTAGATATGATACCTTTGAATCATCGAGTTTTATTATATACTTAGACAACATAAGTCGCACAACTAATTTTTATCCACCATTTAGTTCTCCTTGTTGTGTTTGTTTTAGCCATGAACACTGCCTGGTCTCATGAGTGCTTAGAGAATTGGCCTTCTGACTTCGGTTTCCGGTAGGAGTACATTATGGCAGGATCAGTCACCCGGGCAAACCAACCCTACTCCAAGAAGAATTGTGCTATGCCCCCCCGATCCCTATAGAGCGAAAGAGCTGCCTGGTGATCCCTAGGTTACAGCACGTCTGGTCGTTAACTCCTCGCGCTGCTGCCGCCGTTTCTAGGACCGACCGATGCCTCACCTGCACAGGTACCTACGTAGTGTCGATCGAGATAAAGTAGGCTAAAAACATGAGATGTAAAAGTAAAAAAAAGGTGTATTCTAGGGCCAGGTGATGTAAAATATAGAGATTTCGTTTCACAGTCCCCACAGCCTACACGCGAAACTTTGCCTTTCCTTTTGATCAAAGCAAAGAGGGGCATCTCGTGACATGGGTCGTTCTTATATTACATAACTTTTTCCCTTGGTTATACCCCTGCTAAACCTTCCCTTTCTATTTCCTCCTTATTCCCTTGAAGCGACTCAAACTTCATACTCATATAGTTGATTTCTAAATCTGTATTCCATAAATACACAGTTCGATCAATATTGCATCAAACTTAGGAATCATTAAAAAAACTCTCTGATCAGGTTTATCCTAATTTTCTAAACATTGTTTCATCATGAGAATAAGTTTAATAAAACATTTACAATGTTGAACTGTCATGCATAACTTTTTTTTCTCCTTGAACCTCAATCTTGGGATCCCCAATTTACTAGGTAGAGATGATGACTTGTCGTTGGCCACAGTTTTATTCCCCTCGAGGATTTTTTAACTAACTCTCTAGATAAGTCTTTTGTTAACGGATCTGATATGTTATCTTTTTATCTTTCATAATCAATTAGGATAACCCCACTAGAGATTAATTGTCTAACTATGTTATGTCTTCGATGTATATGACGAGATTTTCCATTATACATAACACTTTCCACCTTTCTGATAACTGCTTGACTATCATAATGTATGCTTATTGGAGTCAAAGGTTTGGACCAAAATGGAATGTCTGCTAAGAAATTTTAAAGCCATTTAACTTTTTCACCGGCTTTGTCTAGAGCGATGAACTCAGACTCCATTATAGAATGAGCTATACATGTTTGTTAGATGATTTTCATGACACTATCGTGAACACATAACCACTTGTGGATTTGCTCTCGGTTGATCCGGTGATCCATTTTGCATCATTATAACCTTCAATTACTGCTAGATAGTTTTTGTAATGCAAAGAAAAACTTGAAATATGTTTTAGATATCCCAAAATAGAAATAATGAGTGATAAATATGAACCACATTTCATCAATGAATGCAAGAAACGAAATGACTGGCCAAAAAAAAGAAAGAAACAATCCTGGCAGAATTAAACTCATTAAACAAACAAAGTGTTTTTGGACCATAATTTAAACACCTAAAGGTATTAAGCCAGTTGGTTATAAATGAGTATTTGTTAGAAAACAAAATAAGAAAAATGAGATTGTGAGACATAAAGCCCATTTGGTTTCTCAGGGTTTCTCCTAATGGTCTGGAATTGATTTTGATGAGACATATTCACTTGTGATGGATACAATTTGTAACGTCCGCAAACCCGACCTAGAAGTTGAATCGTTTTGAAATCATTTATTAAATTATTTGTATTTAACGTGATATTATTTTGGAAATAAATTATCATTTTTAGAGTCATTGAGCAAAAACCGAAAGTCTTAATTAAGTTAAAATGGTTATTTTTTTAAAATTATGCCTGGAGAGTAAAATGGTAATTTCAAAATCCGAATTTAGAAGCCTTAAATTGAAATGGTCCATCAGAACTTGTTTTAAACTTATTTTCATTTAAATTAGGTTTAATTGGAAAATATGAAATTTCGTTTAAAACTAGTGGTTTTTAATTTAAAATATGTTTTTGGGGTGATTTTAGAAATACTAAAAGTTTTCCTAAAAAAAAACCCAATGCATTAGCCCATTAGCAAATATGTATATAAGCGTTCTTTCCTACCCTAATGAGAATTTTCAGCTTTTCTATTTCACGTTAAAAAACCCTTAATTCCTTTTCTCTCAAAACCCTAACTTTTGGTCTGCGTTGTCCACTCTCCAATTCCGATAACTTTTTCCGTAAACGTCCGATTGGCATTATTTTACTGGCTAAGGAATCCTCTTTCATCCTTCTATAAAACCTAGTAGCCCTTAAACCTCAAACCTTACTATAATTTGCCCAGGTTGTCAAGAATTGGCCATATCCGAGCAGAAGTTTGTCAGTTTTGGAATCAATCTTCAAAATTCCATAACTATCTCGTTCAAGCTTTGAATTACCTGATTTTAATTGAGATTTTTCGGCTATTAATTTCTTACAACTTTTATGAAAACACCATTCTCGTATTCTTGCATCTTTATGGTCGAATTTGGCTAAAACAAAAACGTCAGTCTGTAGGATCGCTCTGACGATGATCCCTATTCACCTTATCATATTTCCTTCATCTGATATTTAAACAACATCAATACATTTGAGTTTTATTTTTTGTTCTGTCCTCTATAAATATTGTGAAGACTCTGTCCGCAAATTCCTACGATCTTGTAGTCGAAAACGATAAATTTTGAAACTGAACGAAACTGATTTTATTCTATGTTATTTATCTTAGGTTGTTATAGTCAATTCTATTATGTTATTTGAACATAATACATGCTATTTGGAAAGTGTATAAGTCTTAATATTAGTATAAGGTCATATTCAAATCCTCCTAAGCAAGTGCAAGCTTGTGATCAATGAAAAAATATTCGTATTCCATTTTTAGTCCTACAGAATCTATGTTATTATTTTCCTAGTTATAGGAGCATATAGAGGATTTTATAAGACATGTAGAGACTTACATATTCGCACAAAAGGAAATAGATTCGATTATGGAATCGATAGATGCGAAAATATAGGAATGAAATAAATTGACTAGCAAGAGATGGATAATTGTAGACTAAGATAATGTGTAGCCTGATTTTGCCTCACCCCTTTTAATGGATCAATAAATGGAATATGATTATTTGAACTATGGAATTTTTGTTTGTTGTGAATGTTTGTGATAGTATAAGAATTAATGGACATCGTACGTTTGCAATTCCTTAAACTCTATAGATTAAGTGTTGAATGTTTATAGTTTATGCCTTTAAATTGACTAAGTATATAACCATAATGAATTGAATTAGTATTGGATTTTCATTTATATGTGCTTAAATTAAATGCCTAGTTGAATGTGTACATGGGTTTGTGTGTACTATATATTAAACTTAATGTTATTACTCTTGAAAATTGAACGGTACTGTATATATTGATTTGCATAGAATTTATTGAAGTGTTAAGTTGATTTATTGACTTGGTATATAACTCTCTTATTTCTAGGCATAATTAACACATTTATGTCTACTTATTATATGCATTGTATTGGTAAATGGAATTGCAATCTTGTACAATGATGATTAAATGAGTGTATTAATAACATAATTGGTCAATAGTTATATTTCACCCCTATGAGGTTATTGAAAGAATAAATGATAAAAATTGAATTATATGTGTATTGATATGTGTGACACTTATTGGATCTATTGTTACTACTATTGAAAAATGGAATCGTGATATATGTGCTGTTTTTAATGACTTTAAATATGATTAGTTGTCTATATCTAAGCATAATTAAATTCATATATTTAATACATATATATATATATATCCATATAGTGAATTGATTAATGGGACTGAAATTACAAAGACGTGCATATTGGTGTTAAATTGAGTTGTTGACAAATTTAATTGAATAATTGATTTGGTTCACCTCTGTGAGGTTATTGAATGTTAAATGATGGAAATTGAATTGTTTGTGTGTATAACCACTTAAATAAATGATTGCCCTTATTTTTAGATTGATATAGAGATGGAGTGGCATGCCATTAGGGAAAAACTAGAGATATCTCAACCTATTGGAAACATAGGTCCTTTGGTATTGCTAACCACTGTTGAACTGAGTGACGGCTCTTACTAAGTGTGACAGCACCACCGCCTGCGGGCATATTGTATTAGTGGTCTTCGAACCTAACTAATGGAATCCACAGGTAGATGATCGTCTCAAGGGGGATTAAACAGCACTATGGATTTCGGTCTTCGGGCCCTATTATGTGGCTTTGGCCTAATTGTGTGGCTTCAGCCTAATTGTTCCCGTTTCGATATAACAACTAGATTAGGGGCAATCAACTTAATAAATTGGTAAATTGTTATTCTTAGGGTGATTGGTTATTGTCTTATATAAACTTGTTTAGCTCATTGTAATGTTAGTTACCGAATTATAAATTTGATTGGCCTCGAATTGAAAATATGCAATTAGACTATTAAATTAGCCAACTTGCAAATTGGTTTATGTTGTGCTCTTGAATATTGATTGTTGATTAATGTTAACTTTTTAGTCGTGTAAATGGTTCGACTACTCAGTAGTGAAATTGGTTGATGATGATAATTTATTGTTATGAACTTATTGGCCTTATTAGTTGAATTTATATGCTTCAAATCAGGATTGAATGTTGATAAAGACTTATTTGAATGCCCCTCGAATGTAATTGAAACGTAACAAATGGTTGCTCTATTTATCGAAGAAAAACGTAACTAGAATGTTTAAAACAATTAATGACAAAATAAATCGTAGTGACTTATACTTAGGGCTGCAAACGAGCCGAGCCAAGCCGAGTATAGGAGGTGCTCGTGTTCGGCTCGTTTGTTAAATATCGAGCTCGAGCCGAGCTTGAGCTCGACGAGCTTTATAAATGTTTGTTCAAGCTCGGCTCGATAATTTTTTTCTATGTTCGAGCTCGGCTCGTCTAAGCTCGTTTAAGTTAATCGAGCAGCTCGTTTAAGTTAATCGAGCTCAGCTCGTTTAGTAGCTCGATTAGGTTCATTTAGCTGCTTGTTTAGTAGCTCGTTTGAGCTCGTTTAGTAAAATTAAAACAAAAATAAATTGAATTTAAATTTAACCTAAACTAAAATTAATTCAAACCATGAGTTCATTTCTCCTTGTTAAAAATATTAATAAAAAAAATACTAATAGTATCACACAGATCTAAGTTCAAAATACAATTTAAAAGAGTATTCATAATTCATTCGAGTTGAACCAATATAAAGTCATCAACCATGAAATTTCGATATAATCTAAGTTATATTAAACAATGAAATTTCAAATTATTAGACTCAGTAAACAAACAATCCAAGTGAAATCTAAATCAAGACAAATAAAGAAGAAAAATAAAAAAGATAGAAAAGTAATTTAATTCACCAAGTGGTAGAGAAGCAAGTTGGATTGGACGCAAATTTTTGAGCAAGACTAAAGAGAGTGAAATTGCTTTACGCTTGATGATGGAAAAGTAGACAGAGAGAGGCAGCGGTGGTAGAGATGGGTGGTGGAATTACTTGAGGGCTTGATGACCTAAAAAATAGAGAAAGAAAGAAGGGGTAATAGAGATGAGTGGTGACTATCTTGACAAACTATTAGTCATAAGAAAACTAAACCTTAGGTTAGATAAATTATTTTAATTAATTTTTATTTTTGATATATTTTTTTATTCCAGCATCTATTTTAATTTGGACCTTTTTTTAATTTGGATTTTTTTATATCAATTAAAAATTTGTCTATTTATTTTTATTAAAAAATACTATATTAAACGAGTTATAAATGAGCTCGTTCGCGAACACAAATGAGTTTTAATCGAATATAAACGAGCTATGAATGAGTTTGTTCATGAACATAAACGAGCTGAACAAGGGTTTGTTTGATCTCGACTCGTTTACTAAACGAGCTATTAAATTTTGTTCGTGATTGTTCATTCAAATGTTGAACAAGCTTTGACCGAGTTTTGACCGAACCGTTCACGAATCGTTCACGAGTGCTCGTGTTCGTTTGCACCCCTACTTATACTTGTGTATGTTTTATGTATTGTATTTGATGTATGGATGTTTTCGATGATTGTTATTATGTTAAAAAGTATTATAACATCATATTGCTTGATGGTGGATCCATGATTGATAGGATATGTGTGTCTATGCTTGATGGTGGATCATGATCCACTAAAGAATTGCATCGTGTGATCGCATTGCACTATAGAAGTTATATGTTAGGGAAGAGCATACGTATGTGATTGTTTTGGGACATGGGTGCGAACCGGATATAAGTCTGGCCTTTCTTTATTTTCCTTTTTTCTTTTCCCTACATGTGTGAATGCACATGTAAATTAACAGGTGCGATCGAGTAGAGCACGAAGGTCTTCTCATAGTGTCGACATATCATTGTTATCATGACATCTTTAGTTTTTAATTGTGTTTCTATTGAACTTTGAAATAATGTAAAATTTTTATATTGAATTGCAATTGTTCATTGATGGGCCTTCATTGATTTTATACTTTTATTGTATTATTAATTTACAAAAAGTTATTTACGCCTCCGCATATATATATAGTCGCATAGTGTTTGAATTATTTATTGGAAATTTATTTCATTAACAAACTATTGAAGTACCTTTGATAAATTAGTTTTATTTATTTCAACTGATATTGTGTTTGATTGTACTACATGCATATGTAAATGTAGCGCTCCGGCCAACATTCCGCGGCTCCGCCATGGACGGGGGTTGGGCGTTACACAATTACTTTCCGATTTTTGGTTGGTTTTGCCAAAAAAAGAAATCTCAAAATGCGTTTAATGGATGTGAGTGATGACTGTATATTTGTATGGTTCCTTCGATATTGATATTTTCATGAAACTTCCCAAAGAATTAAAATTCCTTAAATGAATAAAGATCATGGTTTATATTCTATGAAGTTATAAAGGTCGCTGTATGGATTAAAATAATTTGGATGATGTGGTATAATCGTCTAAGTGAGTATCTAACTAAACAATGGTACATTAATGATATTATATGCCCATGCATGTTCTTTTGAAAATCAGGATACAGTTTTGTAATTGTAGCAGTTTATGTAGATGATATGAATTTAATCGGAACCGAATATTAAATTCAAAAAATAGTTGAATATTTGAAAAGAGAATTTGAAATGAAAGACATAAGGAAAGCGAAATATTATCTTGAAATGGAAATGGAGCATAAATTTGATGGGATTCTGATCCATCAAAAGACTTATATTAAAAAAAAAACTGAAACGTTTCAATTTAAAAAATTTTCATCCATTAAGTACCCCGATGGTTGTTCGTTCCCTTGATCCACAAAATGATCCAATTAAGCCGAACGATAACAATGAAATTATCCTGGATCCTAAAATATCATATTTGAGCGCCATCGGTGCCCTTTTATATCTAGTCCAATGTACGAGATCAGATATAGCCTTTACTGTTAAATTATAAGCTAGATATAGTTCGCTTTGACTCGTCGTCACTGGAACAGAATTAAACATATTCTCAGATACCTTCGCGGAACTACTGATTTTGGTTTATTTTACCTAAATTCAAATAATTCTTCTGGGTTGATTGGATATGATGACACTGGGTATTTTTCAAATCCGGATAAGGCCGATTCTCAAACTAGATACGTTTTTATGTATAACGATGTGACTATCTCGTGGAGATCCATAAAACAAACTTTGATTGCCACATCTTCGAATCACGCTGAAATATTAGCAATACATGAAACCAATCGAGAATGTGTCTAGTTGAAATCTATAATAAGTCACATCTTGAGTTCACGTGGTGTTCCCCTAATAGTAAAAGAGCTAACAATAATTTTTTAGGATAATGCCGCTTGTATCGCCCAAGTGTGTGGTGGATATATCAAAGGAGATAGAACAAAACATATCTCTCCCAAATTTCTCTACACCCACGAGCTTTAAGAATCTCGAAAATTTGATGTGAAACAAATCCAGTCTTCAAACAATCTGGCAGATTTGTTAACGAAGATTTTACCAACTTTAATTTTCGAGAAGCTAGTTTACGAAATTAGGATGAAAAATTCTCTTGATTAGAAAATTAGATGTACATATGTAATCATATGGGGAGAATTTTCATAAAATTTAATTCACCAATTGTACTCTTTTTCCCTTATCCAGTTTTTATCTTGTTGGGTTTTTGTTAGGTTATTTTTGATAAATTTCTAACGAAATAGTTAAATATCTGAAATGGTGAAAATTGAAGGGGGAGTATTGTGAATACAGTGGTTTCCACCGCATTTCAAATGAAACAAGAATGTAACAAGTAATAAATATGCAGGTATCTCCATTGTATATCATGTTAATCCTATGATGACAAGTGTATATAACAAAGGCATATATAAAGTCTTGTAAGTGTAATAAAAGATTCCTCTCAGAGATCATTTGGTTTCTCATGTAATTCTCTTTTTCTTATTTCTATTTATCTTATCTTAAAGTACTGAATTAATTATCAAGGCAATAGTTTGTGACGAATCCTTCTGTAACTTGATAAGTCTCATTGCTCATCAATTCATAAATTCATTTATATTGATTTTCTTTCTTCTTCTGCTCTATTTTTTATTTTTTAAACAGAAACAAATATAAATATATACATATATATATATATATATTTATTAAGTGTATGTTTGTTAGATAATTTTTTAATTAGTGATTAGATTATATTACTGATTTGAGAGTTTGAGTACTTTGGAGTAATTTGATTAGCTATCCACAAATCATTAAACAAAAAGCTCCAATTCTACCTTTATTAAACTTTAAAATTAAAAAAAAAAAAAAAGAAACTCGGCCAAAAATTCTCTTTAAAATAAGTTATTATTTTTTAAATACACTTTAAACATTTATTTTTGCGACTATATTATAATTTAATTTGTTATATGGGATTAGAAGTTTTAATTATTATTTTTTTAAAAAAAGTTTAGCAAATATTATATCTAATTTTTTAATTAGTGGATGAATATAAATATAGAATTTTAACTATTTTTTGAAAATAAATTGTTCACTAAATGAATTTCAGCACTAAAAAATCAAATAAAACATGTTACAAACTATTTTTTTTTTTTAAAAGGAAATTTACATAAAATATACCAGATAAAGTTTAAAAATTCAAAACTAAACCAACAAAACTTTATTTCTATTTTTGAGCCATCCAAACTTTGAGTTTCAAAAATATATCCACACCTTCACAAATTCTCTTCAAAGATTAGTATAACAGGTCATCATAGACGGATAAAATGGTTAATTTGGTTCATTTTTTAAAAGTGAAAGTTTGAAAGATTATTTTTGTAAAATTTTTAAGGTTGGGCTATATAATGTAAATAAAGTTATAAAATAACGAAAATGGAAATTACCAAAAAAAAATTAATGTAGTGTCATTTTATAATATTTTTACATTTAACAACTACCTCAGTATTTTATTATCGTTATCAAACAATGTTTTTAAAAACGGACTGGCCGGTTGAACCGGTTAAACCTGGAACCGGGCGTCCATCCGGTTCGGTTTTAGTCTAAAACCATTTTTTCAAAAAAAGGTCAAACTGATCAAAACCGGTCAAAATTGGCCAAAACCAGTTTTCTTTAAAAAATATATGATTACTTTTTAAATTCGTTTGAAAAAAATTAAATTTCTAATTTATTAGTTGTATTTGATTTGTTTGGAATAATTGTTTTATTAAGAATAATAGTATGAATGTTGTTTTCATTTTAAGTATATTATATGAATATTGGGTAGTTTATTTTATTGATAATTAATCTATATTAGGTTTATTTTTAAGTATATTCAATTATAACTTTAATAAAAAATATATTTATTTTTTTAGATAAAAAAATTAATTTCATATTTTAATTTTATAATATATATATAAAATAAATAATTTTTAAAAAATTCGATTCAACCCGATCGAATTCTAAAAACTCTGAACCCTTTTACGTGACCGGTTCAATGTTCGGACCAAACACCCATTTTAAATAGTTATCACATATAATAATTTGTATCCAACCCACTCTAAGTATAAAGATTTATAAATTAAAAAGAGGAAATTATTCAAATTGGGCCTTATAAAGTTTGAATTAGATTTTTAGGCCCATTTTCAAAATCTTTCAAACATAATCTTTGTAAACTTTGCTTTGCACCCAATAGGCTGTGCTTCCTATTATACCCTTTGTTTGAATAATAATTTCAAAAATGCCATTACAATAAATCAGATATTTTATTTTGGGAGTTAAATTACTTATATACCCTCATACTAACAAAACCGTTAATTTGAAACAAATCAGATTAATTTCAACCTAATCAAACAGCTAAATTGAATCTTGAACTCTGAAACTGGTTCACAAACCTGTGAGACTTCGCAACCTCTTCTATCGCACGTAGTTGAACTCTGTGACAGATCACGTTGAGTTGCAGCTGCTGTTTCGGTTTGTTTGAGTACGGTTTGTTTGAGTTGCAGTTCCTTTTCCATTAATATTCGTCTGAGCAAGCATTATGGGATCTGGTCGGTTGATTTCGGCATGGTTGAAACAAGTTTCTTGAGAGTTGCATTCTATTCTGAAATTAGGGTTGTAGATTATCGTCTTTGTTGCTGTTTGTTTTTGTAATCAGTATTGTCAGTTCCATTCTGTTCGAATTTAAAAGTTCAAACAAAGCAAATTGTTGGTTTTATGGAAGGCTCATCTTTTGCGAGCAATTGTTCTGAGCAAAGAGTAATTAGGATGGGCAAGTCATCGAACTCAACTGAGGTAAGTTCGTTTATCATTTTCGCATGTACTGTCATGTTATAATTTTCATTCCTCTAATCATGCATGTACTGTATTGTTGGTATGTATAGTTTGTTTACCGTGCTTAAATCCTAATTTTTTCAACATCTAATCTTGTGATTCATTCAATTTGTGTTACAGCATTCAGATGGTAGAGTATGATGATGTTGTTTTTTTATGGTATATGTTTATGTTGTTAACTGAAGTAGGTTGTTCTTTGATGAATCGTGTGTGTATAAGTTGAATGTTATTATTGTTTGTGTTTTTCAATCTCGTTGATAATGAGTATTTTTCTCAGATGATAGGGTTTGTTATTATTCTGAAAATATTGTTGCAATCTTGTTAATGTGATCTGCAATTCTTAATTGTTAGGTTTTAAAATACAGAAGAAGGTGGAGGAAACAAGTAACACAGCAGTGTGTCAATAAACCTCCCGATCTGTCATTTTGGCTTTGGCTTCATGAAACTGGCAGGAATGGTAAACTGCTTAGGGAGTCTATTGAGAGTGGGCCATTCAGAAAGTTCTACGAATGCGCAAGTAGGATGGATTTCAAGTCCATTTGTTTCCCTGAAAATGGGGTTCTGAGGGTCCTTGGTGCGGAGGTCACCTTACCTGGTGTTAAGGATCATGAGATGTGGTTTATTTCTGCCGGAGCTTTACACCGTTTCGGTAAACAGGAATTTGCTCTAGTGATAGGGCTTAAGTTTGGAGCATCTGATATAAATGTAAAAGTTTTAGAGAATGAGCCTCTAAATGGTGAAAACATAGTTGCCAGGTTGTTCCCTGATGCTAAGAGATTCCATGTATGCGGATTGGATATACAAAAACTACTGGACAACCAGATGAGGAGGTTAGATGCAGAAGACGTGGAAAAGTTGTACCTTGTCCTGGTGGTGTATCACTTTCTTTTGGGCTAGACAATGACCAAGGTCATTAGTAATTTCATTTGGCATTTGGTAGATGATCTAGAAAGAATTAAAGCATTTCCCTGGGGTTCGTATGTATACGCGGAGACGGTTAAAGATTTTAAATCCAAGCTGGGCGGTACCTTCTTCAATAATCCTATTCGAGGCGTTCATTTGTATGGTTTCCCCTTAGCTTTTGTGGTAAGTACTTAACTTCCTTTAACTGAATACAAAGACACTATTTTACTGTATTCTCAGGCTGATTTAGGTAATATTGAAATGACTGAGTGCAGTGGTGGATGGTTGACTGCTTACCTGATGTACGGGCGGCATCTAGAGTAAAGAAGCTCAAGCGGGACGAAGATGATGAAAGTCTGTACCCAAGATGTGTTAAGTGGGACTTTGAAGATAACTCCAACAAGCGGATTGACTTAATTTTGCAGGTATTTTAAAGTAATGTTTGTTTAAATTTATTCTGAAGTGGTGTCAGTTATATTGGATGTGACGTTAGAATGTTCTGATTTTAATAAGTTCTATATTGTACTTAGGTACCCGGTGAAACGAATTTAGTCCCTTCTGAAGCGGAAAGGAATTCTTGGTATTTCAAATGTTGTGATTTTGAAGTGGACATGAGTGATTCAAAGAGGGAAGATTCGGAAGCCAATTTAGAAATGAATATGCAAGAATATATAATCAAGACCAGGGAGAAGAATAGGTCAGGAAGTCATGACAGAAAGGGGCAGATAAAATTTTGGGTGAGCTTAAAAGGAATATTGAAGACTTGGTTCAATGGCGTAGGGAAATGGATGAATGGCGACGAGAGGTCGAAGATCTCCTGAAAGCTAGATGTAATCACATGCATCCAGATGCTGATGTGAAGTAGAATAGGGTCTCCGTTAGACCAATAACTATTTAAGAAGCTAGCATTAAGAAGAATACGCCAAAAATGGGTCGCAAGAAACGCAAAGCTCCAGATGGGGGGACTGTACTCGCAACGCTGGTTAAGACTAGGAAAATGGTTCAGGATGAGTTGAAAAAAGCAGATATTGGAAAAGTAACACCTACAGTTGTTGATGAGGCTTCAACAAAGGAAGTAAAAGTGGATGAGAAAGTTTCTGAAATTATTAGCACATTACCTGGAACGCAGGAAGTAAATATTTCTCCGAGTAAGCCTAGATTTGGAGTACAGACTCGGACGATAGCAAGGAAAGAAAAAATTTCAGACTGTAACATTGAGGAAAAGAATGGAAAAGGAAAAGACGATCAATTGAAGAATGCTGCAGTCCCAGATACGGAAACTGATGAGAAAGATCTGGATGACCAGGTTAAGAATGACCTAGCTATCGCGAAGGTTCTTTCTAGTTTGGCAGGTGATGTTGGGGAATCTGAAGAAATTGATACTGACACGTTACTCGCCCAAGAGATGTCCCTGAAAATTGTTGCTTCAAAAAATTCTTCTGCAATTCATGAACCTCATGAGTGGCCAGAACATAAGAGGCCAATTCTAAATGACTCATCTATTTCCTGCTTGTCATTACTTGATAAGAGCTTAAGACCGAAACAACTATCCACCAAGGCAGATGGTCTGGACGAATGGCTGAATGCAAAAGGAGAGCTGTTGTACGTGTTATATTCTTGCTTTTGTTATATTTTGTTAAGGTTGCAATAGTTTTATTAATTCTAATAGGTTTACATAATTGCTGGATCTTGCTTCAAATATATTGAAGTGACCTCACATTTGCAAATTAAATTATTTTAATTAAATCTTTACGTTGTTGCAGCCGATTTGTTGATCATCATCCCTGCAAGAACACTATCGTACGTGAAATTCTCAGTTGTACAACGTGGTTTTCAGGAGAGTTGATCAACATCTTTATGCACTGCATTAAAAAGCTTCACTCTGGTGTTAAGAACAAGAAAGTGGGTGTCCTAAGCTCATTTTTCTACTCAGCTTTATCTTATCGGTATAAGGAAGCATCAAAGAAGAAGAAAGGACTGATGGGTTTGTTTGTGCCAGAACTGTGGATTAAAATCATAAATAGAGAGGCCCTCGAAGATTTTAACTGCTCTCCTTGGTGGGAATTGAATATGGTAAGTTGTAGGCTTCTTCAAAAATATATATATAACAGAAAAAACTATACTTTTACTGATGGTTTTTAAATCATTTGCTATAGATTTGCTTCCCTGCCCATCTGTATGACACACATTGGGCAATAGTCATTTTGGATTTAACGAAACAGGAGATATGGGTGGTAGACTCCAGGTGCAACAAGTGTGGCAATGATCAACAAAGTTGGGAACTCTTGGCAAATCAATTCAAGTGTGTAGCATACACCATCCCACAGATCCTGTCTATGTCCAAGTACTACAGTCATAAACCTCCTATTTTAGACAGGGAGTGGAGAGTGCACCTCCCATCCTATAACTGTGTTCCCTGTCAGCCTGATAGGTATGCTTTGGAATTCTTTTAATCTTTACTGTCTTGGTTTTACATGTATTGCTGAAGTTAACTGTAATTGGTATATTTCAGCCATGCATACGGGGCATATATCTGTTTTGGTATTGAAGATATTCTACTTGGAAGGAAAAAGTGGTCTATTAACCGGGAAAGGGGTTGGCCTAAGTTGATGAGGCAGCATATTGCAAATGTTATATTCCAAGCTACTAAGTACCGTTCTTAGCTTTTTACACCTAGTAATGTTATTTCTTGTGCTGGATATGTATTCTGAACCAAAATGATGTTATGAATTCTGTAATCAACGTTCCTACTTGATTGGTATTCTGGACCAAAATAATTTTATGGATTCTGGATTGGTTATATGGAATTTCTTTGCTGCAGAAATTTTTTAGGTCAGATATTATTATTTTTTTTTTTGAAGATATTAGTTGCTTTCCACTAAGGTAAGTTATCTCCATTTCTTTGCATCAGAATTGTTTGAGGTGAGATATTATTTCTTTGAAGATATTAGTTACTTGTCAGGGAAGTTACCTCCATTTCTTTGCATCATAATTTTTTGAGATGAGATATTATTTCTTTGAAGATATTAGTTGCTTGCCAGAGAAGTTGCATCAAAATTTCCAAAACGCCACACTAACTGAACAACAATCTAAAGACTTACAAGTTCACAAAAATCTGTTGTCATATCATTACCATTTGTGTAATATAGTAACTCTATATAGGAAACACTATATCCCCTATATTAATTAACATAATGATTAATTACTGTCCTTATGCATTTTTTATTAGGTTAATTAACATAATGATTGATTACTGTCCTTATGCATTTTTTATTAGGTTAAATTAAATTAACTAATTAATTAACATAATGATATTAGTTGCTTCCCTGGATTAATGCATTTTCTATTGTGTTTTGGATGGTAAATCAGAATAATTTGATATGCGGTCAGAATATTATATTTAAAGCTCCGAAAAACGTACAGACCATCAAATCTCAAAACCAGATCCTTACGGCTTCCACCAGACTTTTCATTTCCCAGATTTGTGATGTCCTATCAATAGCCATTTTTTTTAAAAAAAAAATCACTCATTATACTAACCCACATCTCTTCATATATCTAACCCAAACTCTAACCTATGTAGTTAACTTATTTTGAGGGTTTGCAGCAGAGAAAATGGAGAGAACAACCAAAGCGAAAATGGCGTCTTCTTCTCTCTGCATCACTGATGTCTTACCACCAGAGGTAATGGCTCATATCGTGGCGACGGTGGGGCGAGCTTCCATTTGCGACCTCTTCAACCTAACCAGTGCTTCGAAGATCCTCCATGAACTTGGGGACGAGGATCAGGTGATGAAAGACGTCAATCTGGAGGACTTCACTTACGGCCGCTAGGGAGTTAACCCATAAAAACAGGAGTTCCTTGTCAAGTCTTTGGAGAAAGGTAACCCAGACGCCATGTTCATAGTTGGGTTCACCAAGGTTTTCGCTAGAATGGAGAAGACTTCCGGTCTCTAACTGCTGTACAAAGGGGCTTTGCAAGGAAACAAGCCTGTCTGTTATTTGTTCGCTCTACTCCTGCTCTGCGTCGATGTCGAGAGGCTCAGGGACAAGGGCAAAGAGATTATGTCTACTTTTTCAGTAAGCGAGCTGTTGTACTGTCGACAGAGGGTAAGTCGTCTAACAAAGGGTTGTTTCATCAGAGTAAGTCTAAGGGTTGGAAATGCTAACACAGGTGATCACTGCACTTGTGGCTAGAGCAACTCTATCTCTCAGTGGGATGGGGGACCAATTGGATGTGAATGCAACTAGTTCTTCCCTGAGCTTCTGTATTTGCTACGGGAGATAAATTAGCACGTTGTTTGTCTATTTATTAATGTCTTTTGGGTTTGAAAATTGTATATTGTGGTCTCTTGTGATGTCCTCGGTTAAAATATTTGTTCACGGCACCAATTTTGTAAGGATGTGATGATATTTTGTATTTCTGTTAGTAAATCAGCATGAACTCTTTAAATCTGAATCGGTTTCAGAATTCTGATCTCACTTTATAGCGTCTGATGGTTAAAAACTCAAGTTTGATTCATAATCATATTACAAGACATGCCATTTTTCCTATGTCTTCAACAGATCTAACTAATACATGCGCTCAATGGTGCCATTACTTTCACATTGAATGGTATTCTCTTCCTCAACTAACTCTTATATAACTGCTAACTAAGGATTTCGCGGCCATAAGGGTCCCTAAAGATGGAATCTGAACTGCCATCTGACTTCTGGTGTGGCATATTCCCTTTTGAGGACGACTCAGAGACCAAATAAGTCTTTATCCACTTAACCAACTGGACCTAACTTTTTTCAGGATTCTGTTTCCCTTTCCTGCGGAACTTTTTGGCTAACAAAAACATAAAAATCATAAGGGGCACGTATAGTTCTAGAGACATGTAAGAGTTAAGGGGTTTTGGTGGCATACTCATGCTTTCCACTAAGGTGGAGGAGTGGTTCAGGTTTCATGTTCAGGTAGCACTATTTTCATACTTAACCATTACTTGTACACATTTAAGAGGTTTTGCGGCCATAAGGGTCCCAAAAGATGGAATCTGAACTGCCATCAGATTTCTGATGTGCTATATTCCCTTCTGAGGACAACTCAAAGACCAAATAAGTCTTTATCCACTTAACCAACTGGACCTAGCTTTTTTCAGGCTTCTGTTTCCCTTTCCTGCGAAACTTTTTGGCTAACAAAAATATAAAAATCATAGGGGGCACGTATAGTTCTAGAGACATGTAAGAGTTAAGGGGTTATGGTGGCATACTCATGCTTTCCACTAAGGTGGAGGAGTGGTTTTAGTTTCATGTTAAGGTTGCACTATTTTCATACTTAACCATTACTTGTACACTTTTAAAAGGTTTCGCGGCCATAAGGGTCCAAAAAGATGGAATCTGAACTGCCATCAGATTTCTGATGTGGCATATTCCCTTCTGAGGACGACTCAGAGATCAAATAAGTCTTTATCCACTTAACCAACTCGACCTAACTTTTTTCAGGCTTCTGTTTCCCTTTCTTGCGGAACTTTTTGGCTAACAAAAACATAAAAATCATAGGGGGCACGTATAGTTCTAGAGACATGTAAGAGTTAGGGGTTATGGCGGCATACTCATGCTTTCCACTAAGGTGGAGGAGTGGTTCAAGTTTCATGTTAAGGTTGCATTATTTTCATACTTAACCATTACTTGTACACATTTAAAAGGTTTCGCGGCTATAATGGTCCCAATAGATGGAATCTGAACTGCCAATAGATTTCTGATGTGCCATATTCCCTTCTGACGACGACTCAGAGACCAAATAAGTCTTTATCCACTTAACCAACTGGACCTAGCTTTTTTAGGCTTCTGTTTCCTTTTCCTGCGGAACTTTTTGGCTAACAAAAACATAAAAATCATAGGGGGGCACGTATAGTTCTAGAGACATGTAAGAGTTAAGGGGTTATGGTGGCATACTCATGCTTTCCACTAAGGTGGAGGAGTGGTTCAAGTTTCAAGTTAAGGTTGCATTATTTTCATACTTAACCATTACTTGTACACATTTAAAAGGTTTCGCGGCCATAAGGGTCCCGAAAGATGGAATCTATACTGCCATCAGATTTCTGATGTGCCATATTCCCTTCTGAGGACGACTCATTATCCACTTAACCAACTAGACCTAACTTTTTCAGGCTTCTATTTCCCTTTCCTGCGGAACTTTTTGGCTAACAAAAATATAAAAATCATAGGGGGCACATATAGTTCTAGAGACATGTAAGAGTTAAGGGGTTATGGTGGCATACTCATGCTTTCCACTAAGGTGGAGGAGTGGTTCAAGTTTCATGTTAAGGTTGTATTATTTTCATACTTAACCATTACTTGTACACATTTAAAAGGTTTCGCGGCCATAAGGGTCCCGAAAGATGGAATCTATACAGCCATCAGATTTCTGATGTGCCATATTCCCTTCTGAGGATGCCTCAGAGACCAAATAAGTCTTTATCCACTTAACCAACTGGACCTAGCTTTTTCAGGCTTTTGTTTCCCTTTCCTGCGGAACTTTTTGGCTAACAAAAACATAAAAATCATAGGGGGCACATATAGTTCTAGAGCCATGTAAGAGTTAAGGGGTTATGGTGGCATACTCATGTTTTCCATTAAGGAGCAGGAGTGGTTCAGGTTTCATGTTAAGGTTGCACTATTTTCATACTTAACCATTACTTGTACACATGTAAAAGGTTTCGCGGCCATAAGGGTCCCGAAAGATGGAATCTATACTGCCATCAGATTTCTGATGTGCCATATTCCCTTCTGAGGACGACTCATTATCCACTTAACCAACTAGACCTAACTTTTTCAGGCTTCTATTTCCCTTTCCTGCGGAACTTTTTGGCTAACAAAAATATAAAAATCATAGGGGGGCACATATAGTTCTAGAGACATGTAAGAGTTAAGGGGTTATGGTGGCATACTCATGCTTTCCACTAAGGTGGAGGAGTGGTTCAAGTTTCATGTTAAGGTTGCATTATTTTCATACTTAACCATTACTTGTACACATTTAAAAGGTTTCGCGGCCATAAGGGTTCCGAAAGATGGAATCTATACTGCCATCAGATTTCTGATGTGCCATATTCCCTTCTAAGGATGCCTCAGAGACCAAATAAGTCTTTATCCACTTAACCAACTGGACCTAGCTTTTTCAGGCTTTTGTTTCCCTTTCCTGCGGAACTTTTTGGCTAACAAAAACATAAAAATCATAGGGGGCACATATAGTTCTAGAGCCATGTAAGAGTTAAGGGGTTATGGTGGCATACTCATGTTTTCCATTAAGGAGCAGGAGTGGTTCAGGTTTCATGTTAAGGTTGCACTATTTTCATACTTAACCATTACTTGTACACATGTAAAAGGTTTCGCGGCCATAAGGGTCCCGAAAGATGGAATCTATACTGCCATCAGATTTCTAATGTGCCATATTCCCTTCTGAGGACGACTCATTATCCACTTAACCAACTAGACCTAACTTTTTCAGGCTTCTATTTCCCTTTCCTGCGGAAGTTTTTGGCTAACAAAAATATAAAAATCATAGGGGGCACATATAGTTCTAGAGACATGTAAGATTTAAGGGGTTATGGTGGCATACTCATGCTTTCCACTAAGGTGGAGGAGTGGTTCAAGTTTCATGTTAAGGTTGCATTATTTTCATACTTAACCATTACTTGTACACATTTAAAAGGTTTCGCGGCCATAAGGGTCCTGAAAGATGGAATCTATACTGCCATCAGATTTCTGATGTGCCATATTCCCTTCTAAGGATGCCTCAGAGACCAAATATGTCTTTATCCACTTAACCAACTGGACCTAGCTTTTTCAGGCTTTTGTTTCCCTTTCCTGTGGAACTTTTTGGCTAACAAAAACATAAAAATCATAGGGGGCACATATAGTTCTAGAGACATGAAAGAGTTAAGGGGTTATGGTGGCATACTCATGTTTTCCATTAAGGAGCAGGAGTGGTTCAGGTTTCATGTTAAGGTTGCACTATTTTCATACTTAACCATTACTTGTACACATGTAAAAGGTTTTGTGGCCATAAGGGTCTTAAAAGATTGAATCTGAACTGTCATCAGATTTCTTATGTGCCATATTCCCTTCTGAGGACGACTAATAGACCAAATAAGTCTTTATCCACTTAACCAACTGGACCTAGCTTTTTCAGGCTTCTGTTTCCGTTTCTTGCAGAACTTTTTGGCTAACAAAAACATAAAAATCATACGGGCCACGTATAGTTCTAAAAACATAAAAATCAACTACACCGACCAATAGTCCGACCTGTTGCCTGTTTTCAAGATCTATCTGCAAACAAGTTAACCTTTTTTTATTACGTACAAACAATATTACTTCCGTAGAATCTTGTAAAATAGGGATATAAATAGAGTATAACAAATTAATAAACAACATCTGCCACTACTATTAGGTATGTCTCAAACTGGGCTAGTTAAGGTCTCACTACGGCTTTGTTCTCTGGTAGCTTGGTCATTGGAAGGCACATGAGAGCTCATGTCACCTGTGCTATCAACATATACGGATGCCTCCTTACAGGTGCGAACGGTATGCCCTGCACCCTTATAACGAGTATAATGCATTACACGCTTACGTTTACTACTATTACTTCCCGCGGATGACAGGGAGGGTTACTACATGTTGGCATTGTATGTCCCTTTTGACGACATCGAGAGCATTCTTTCTGTTTATTTTTCTCCAAATGAGATCTGTAGCGCTTTTCCTTTGGACGACCAGCTTGACGTACAACTTCCATTGGCAAGACAAGTTGGGTTGTCATGTCCCACACTTCTTTACCTGGAATTGGATTTATTGGCTTGGCATATGTACCAATCAAGAAATCCTTACTGTAGTACGTATGGCATAATGAACTAATTCGTGTTTTCACATACCTGCAAAACTTATACGGACGACAGTAAGATATAAAATAACATTACTCATACCAATAGCTATTGAATAATAATATAAACGACAGCAAAAATGGCTATCCTAAATCCTGAATACGCTAGCTAAAGTCAAATCAGACATTCTGATGATTAATCAAAAATTAATGATCTACAATCAATGGCCATTAAATTCTAACATGCCTGGCATATGCAACAACATGGAAATAAGGGAATTGATCAAGCTGCCACAATCCGCATGAACATGTTCTTTCCTCCACATTGACAATTCCATCTCCTTTATCGCCATTCCTGACTTGATACTTGGCAGCCTCTGTGATTGGGAATACATCACATTTGTCAGCATCTGCCATCATATTCTGAATTTTGTCCACTGATGCGGACGTGATTGAAGACTGAAGTTTCTTTCCAGCCTCATATCTAGCACTAAACCATCTCTGTGTCATACCCCTTAAGAATTCATGGGCGGCAGTAATAGGCAAACGGCGAGCTGGTAGAATTGCAGAATTAACGGACTCAGCTATGTTGGTCGTCAAGATGTTATATCTTCTTCTAGGGCAATAAGATTTTGCCCACTTCATTTTCCCAAGCAGGGTGAGTTTACGATGCAAATTGGGACAAGCAACATCAATACCTTCCAATAACCTATCACATTCACCTGTAGAGTGGGTATACACAGCTCTAGCAAGTGCTTGTTCAATGTCTGCCCTACGACTAAAAAACTTTATCAGATTTTTCTTCAAATGGTAGTAGCAAGCCACATGAGGAACATTGGGAAAGACAACACGAACTGCCTGAGGTATGCTTTTCCCACGATCAGTGACTAGAACTAAGTTTTCTCTAACACCAATCGCCCTGCGCAATCTCTGCAAAAACCATGTCCAAGAAGCTTCTGACTCCTTTAGGGCAAAACCAAAAGCAATAGGAAATATACAATCTGAGCCGTCCATACCAATTAGCAACAAAAATTATACCAATTGACTTTTCTTTCATGTGCGTAGCATCCATACACACAACTGGACGTATATACTTCTGGAATCCATCAATACACTACCTTAGGCTGAAGAAGGAATACAAAAAATTACCATTTGCGGATGTTTGCATATCAATAACACTGCCAGGATTTGTTTCCAACAGAATTTTCAAATAAGATGGGAGCACCTGCCATGAATCTTCATGGGTCCCATAAGCAAGGTCTTTGGCAAATTGAAGCGACCGCCAAGCCTTACTGTAAAGTAACTTCACAGCATACCTTGCTCTAATTTCACTCATTATATTGTTGGCTAAAAATTTGGCCTCTGACAGTCGATTAGCAAACATGTGCCCAATCACTTAATAGTCTGCTTGCTGCCTTTCTGCTTTGTAGGGATAATGTAAACAGGTGCATGATGGTACAAAGTCTGTGGCGTGTCATATAGGAAATTCCTTCTTGCATCTTCTCGCCTGGAATGCAAACTTACAACCCTTATTAATACACTCAACCTCATACCTCCTGCTATTTGAATTGGGAGTACATAAAGACAGCTTATTTTTGTGACCATACTTGAAAATTGCAATCTTCATTTCCTCCTTACTGTTGAATACAAAGTCTTTCATCAAGCCGAAATAATGGTAGCCAGCATGTAGAGAATATATTTGCTGGTCAACAAAATTATTCTTATCCATTCCAGGAAGCTGATATACTTCTACCTCTTTCTGCTGCCCAATCTGAGACTCTGATGCACAAGCAGCTTCTCTCTCCCAATCACTCATATAACCTTCCTCTACATCATCATTTACAAAACAATCACCCTGCTCATCATTAACATAGCCTTCATTCTGTTCGTCATTTGCTACGTCATACTCAGGTTCAACATCAGAACATTCTGCACCTAATAAAAATTCTGGATCAACATTGCCATTTAAATCATCAAGCAACTCAGGGTCAGCGAAATCACCATCCTGGCGGAGAACATTACCAGACCCGGCAACCAAATCTTCTGTCCCTTTGCAAGAGATTTCCATACTCCTACCTGTGCACTGCTGAATTAAACCAGCACCTGTAGTACAAACATTCTTCTCCACCTTCTCTATATATAATTCCAACTGGTCCTCGTATTCACTTACAAATCTAAGATCCCCGTTATCCCGAATTGGCAACCTACGTGTCGGACATCCAGCTTTGGTATAGAAAAAATAAATAAATAAATAAATCTACACTATCCTTCGGTATCCCTTTTTTTGAATAAATTCTCTCCATCACCTCCTCATAAGTCGTGCTTCCATCAAAAACCTCCATGCCTGTGTCACCATATACATTTGAACTACCATCCCAGACGGAATCGTAGTTGATAATAGCTTTGAAGGACCCCATCCAACTGAAACAATAATGAAAAACATAAACTAGTAAACAACGATGTAAATATATATGCTATCAGAAAAAATTGAACTTTAATCACAATTTCCTGATACCGTATCAGAAACTAATAAGTGCAGGACATTAAGTTTGACAGCAGGTTAATGACACAATTGTTCACACAAAGTTATATACAAACATACCTACAGAAGACTAACATCGAACCTAAACTAAATTCTCTATCTAAAAATGAAATGCGTTCATATCAGAAAGTTTTGATCTCCGCTCAAAAACCAGCTAAAACTACCATTCACAACCAAAACATCATCCCAACAACTTGTAATAATCACTAGAGTCATTATCAATGTCTAAACAGTGTATTAGAGATTAAAATCAAACCAAAACTGATTAGTTACAGAAGTATTATAGCAGCAGTACACATAGCAGAATAAACAAGCACCATATAGTAGACTGCAAAAGCTGATAATTGACAAATAGACTACAAGAACCTGGATTTCAACATCAAAAGCGGATAATTGACAAATGGAGAAAACGATATCAAACATCAAACATGCTAATATGAACTAACACCAGCAACTAATGTCCATTCAGATTGACTCCCACCATAACAATGACTAAACCAAATTTACAAGTACAATTAAGTTAAACGCAATTCTTTTACATCAAATAAGGTTTCAGTCGAACACTTACTTTAGAAATTGAATCCTCCACTGCTAAGGTTGAATTTCCCTTACTCAAATTTACGTTTTCTGCAGCAATTACTATCTCCAACCAACCCAATATCTTAATTCCACAAGCTTACCGACACAGATTGAGCAAGTTCTTCTCTCTAATATCACCGATTTCGATGGCCAGGTTCTGTTACCGCAACGGGAAATTGACGAAATTTAGAATCCAAATCAGCGACAGCAAGGGAGACTCGAGATTACTTCATGGGTTTTGAAGAAATGAAACAATCAGCGAGGAAAAGGATAACTCTACCAGGATGAAGAAGATAGGCTCGAACAGGAGAACGAAGAACAGGAGGAGAAAATCGATGATGATAGTTTCGCTTCAAACCGGTTTCAGCAAACCTAAACCGGGTCTCACATGGTAAGGGTATTTTAGGAAAAAAAATTTCTGATAATTGCAAATAATAACCAAAAAAATATTTTTAATTTATTTTAAAATAAAAGGGAAAAATAGATATCACAGCCTATAGAGTCAAATACAAAGTTTGAGAGGCTCATTTATAATCTATTTTGAAATTGGGCCTATAAAAATAATTCAAACTTTCTAAGACCCAAAAATAAAAAGAGCCTGATTAAAAAGGGTTATTTCCAAAAACACCCTATTTTTTCAAACGTTTCACTTTGAGCACCCGGTTTTGAAAGTATTGGAAAACCACCCCCAAAATCAAAACCACTAGTGGTTTTTGGTATTTTTGTGAGTGGTTTTGGTGTTGTTTGAGTGGTTTTGAAATTCTATATATTTAATTTAGAGATTCAGAAATTTCCTAATATCAAAATTACTCATACAACACCAAAACCAATCACAAAATTACCAAAAACCACTAGTGGTTTTGATTTTGGGGGCGATTTTCCAAAACTTTCAAAATCGGGTGCTCAAAATGAAATATTTGAAAAAATGGGGTGTTTTTGGAAATAACCCAATTAAAAATGACAATTTAAATCAAAACATCATATGTTAACATGACAGGAATCCAGTTACTGGTAGGAATGACAATTTAGATCACCATATGTAACATGACACAAATCCAATTACTATGGATTTAATTTAATTAAAACGGATCATAAATGAATGAATCTGTATGAATTCAGATCAGTCAATCAATTCGTTGATTTTTTTAATATATATATATATATATATATATATATAATATGATGTTATATATTTATAATTAAATTTAATAGTATGATAAATTAATTTATTATGTTGAAAAGTTTAATTATATTTATTTAATTTGTAATATAAAAATTTACTATTTAAAAGTAATGCAAATAACTTTTTAAATAAATAGATTAAATAAATAAATCAAATTAAATAAAGGTTGAGTTTTTTTTTTTTTCAATTTTATTTTTAATTGCTGTATCCATTTAACAGAATGGAGATTGATTTTGTCCACTTCACGTTAACATGTTTATCAAGTATAATCAGGAAATAGAACAAACATTTTGTAATGCGAAGATGTGTGGTTTTCTATTATTGTAGTTGGTCAATGGCACAAACAATCCATTGGAGTGATGTATTTCATGATAAATATACCCTGACTGTATACTTTGACATGTTCCTCAAAACCAGGACCATCATTCACACTAATTTGATAATAATATTTTTGGATTTTGCTAAAAATAAATTTTGTAATGATAGCCGATTGCTTTAGCTACATTTAGCTAAAACCAAACCTTCAAATGTGTATATAGATATATTATTTATTTATTTATTTATTTATGCTACGTGTCGGATTATTATTGCATTAATGGGAATTTTTAAATTTAGTCCAATTTTAAAAGTATTTCGAAAAATAATCTTTTTTATTTAAATAATCTTTTTTTTTTTAATAATTTTTTTTTTAAAAAGGTTAAAAAGTGTAAAGTAGTTTTGCAAGTTGGATGTTTGGTTTTATACTTTTTTTTTTTTTAAAGGTTTGTTTCAATGAGAGTAATAATTTATTTTTATACCCTTAAAGGTGAAAATAGTTATACATCACTTATATTATGCAGGGTAATTTTACGAAAATTTATGGTTACGTATTAGGTCTCCGGTAACTAAAGTATATAGTAGGAGAGGTAAAAATAGTTAACAATATTTTGGAGCAGGAGGTCAGTAGTATAGATTTGTTTGTTAGAGTATTGAGGACAAATGACATATAATACTAAAGGTTTGTCAAAATATGCGACAGATGAAAGATTCTTGTGCTGGCTGAGGTGTGGACTGTTAGAGGGTTGGCCAGAAGGATAAAATAATGTACAAATGTATGTTTTAGGCTCAACTAGAGATTACAGGAATTGGGTGAGCCTTAGGCTGGAGAATTTTGGGATTCACGAATTCCTCAAACAACAACTTGTAAAGCTTCCTTGCAATACAAGTTGATATTTCTCATCATTTTATTTTCTCAAAAACTATTTAAACATAAAAAAATCTATCATTATGCACATATGTTTATAAGAAACTCTTAACTAAAAAATTGAAACTTTTTCAAATTCTAATGACGTATTATTATAAAAATACCCTTAAAGAAATCTTGACCATATGACAACGGTTACAAAATTATGCGTACAAATGTGGCAACAGTAACATACTTATGTACAAATGGTGGTTGATGTATTGTTGATGGTTTTTAATATATATATACAAATATTTTTGAAATTATTTAAATGTCAATATAATGCTTTGTATTCCGGAATTTAGTAAAACTGAATCAAATACACTAATGGTTTATATCCTTACCAACATTATATAATAAATTATGGAAAAGTTTCAATTTTAGCCATTTCAAAGTTTGAATTAAGTTAATGAGTCATACAAACTTTGTCTTTCAAAAAATAAACTTTTCAAAGTTTCAATTTCACAAAATAAGCCTTCATGACTTTTTGACCTCATCACGGATCAATAAAGTCCTTCACAGGTTATGAATGACCTCCATCAAGAGTTGTGAATGACCTTCGTGAAGCACCTCTAATTCATGACAGGGGAAAAAATGACATGAAGGCTCATTTCACGAAATTGAAACTTTGAAAAATTATTTTCCAAATTTAAAGTTTGAGTGGCTCATAAACAAAAATTAAAGTTTAATTGGCTCATATTTTGAAATTTTTCCGTAAATTATTCTAATATAGTATCGCAATAGATTAATATATGCAGTGACCACTTAAATAATAGTAAACTAGCAAAGTACAATATGAACCAATTAGGGCTGGAAATGAGCTAAGCTCGCTCGTGAATGGTTTAGAATCGCCTCGTTTGAAACTCGACTCAAGCTCAAGTTCAAACAAGCTTCTGGCAAGTCGAGCCCAAGCCCGAGCTTAAATGAGTCGAGCCTTGAGCCTCAAAACTACAAGCTTGTGAGCATGATGAGCTTATACGAACCTTGCATATTACATATTTTTATATTTTTTATAGAATTATATTAAAATAGTTTATTAAATTAAATTTTATTTAATATATTTAAACGAACCGAGCCCGAGCTTGTAAATAAGTTCACAAGCCCGAACCCGAGCTTGGGTAACAAAATTTTGGCGAGTTTTGAGCCGAGTGTGTACTTTTGCTAAGCGCGCCGAGCCCGAGTCTATACGAGCTTGACCTCGGCTCGACTCCAATACACTCCTAGGACCAATAGTAAAGTAAAACATATAATATATCCAAAATAATATATTTGTAATATATTTCATTAATTTAATCTAATAATATCAATCTATAGTTAACAACAAAGATAATGGTGAAATTAAGCCACAGAAAATAGGATTGTCAACATCGATAACAAACTATTGTTTAGTAGTATTTGAAAATCAACCCTGGACCTAAAAAAGAATAAAAATATTTGCATGTTGTTCTAATTCTAATAGTATACTAACTTATAAAATCTCAATAAATGAGAACACATGTCTTTCTATTCTCAGAGGCCTAGATTAACATGAAAAAAAACCCTTCCAGTGGCATGCTTCTTCAAGCATTCCTTCATATATAAGTAAATTACTCAAGATATTAGTCTATTTTGATACTATTGAAGAAAGAGAACTATAAATTAGACCTTACTTTGACAATGTAGCATGAGGCTACTTCATTGTCTCTAATTGAGTGCAAATTTTTTATTTTCCCTTATCTTGAGGTCCAAGCTTCTTTTGGTGATTATCAGCAGTTTGTCCTGCCTAATTTTCGTCGGTAATTGATATTCCCTTGGAAGTTGATGCTTTCTTACTCTACAAGTAAAAATATTTTACATTAGTTTTTGAAATATTACATAAGAACAATGAAAACTAAGCCACATACCTGTTTTACATCCCATTTTGAACTTTTATTTTGCTTTTAAGTGTCTGTAGATACTTCTGATTGCTGCATTAAATAGTTCATTATATTAGTTAATTAACGTAAAAATAAGCTTATTTAGATTGAAGATAGTTAAAAAGAAAGAATTTACACTATCATGTTGGTTGTTTGCTATTGGGGAAACCCTTATTGCTCGGGTTCAGCTGCAAAATTTATTCTCTATATAAAATATATAAAAGGATGATATTGAGCAGTATTGCTATCGTATTCTTCTTCTTATTTACTAATAATTTTGGATTTAGGTAGATGTGTCGTCTTCGGACAAGTCCACTTGTTGTGTCTTACTTGTTTGAAGATGTTGCAATTTATCTGCCCAACTTTGGCATTAGACGAAGCCTCTCTTTCTTCTCTTGTACACTTAAAATTTGTCCTACCCATGTGATTCTTAATTAGGAGAAACTAAATATTGTGGGGTCATTCTTATTACTTTAGTACAGGATGGATAATGTTGTTATAAGTCAGCTTGTAGGCCGTCCTACTTAAATAAGGATGTACATTAGCAGTAATCACTTTCTTTCTACTGTAAGTTATCATATGTTGTAGCTAAAAATAAATAAAACAAATTATTAAGTTACAAACTAATATAAAGTAAATCCGATTAGTAAATATTGTTAGTTAGTTTTATATTAGACATGCAACGACATGCACAAATGGAGTGCGAGTAATTTTTCAATAACTGCAAGTGCACGTTTTAAGATCTAACTTTAATACAGACTTTCTATTTTATCGAAGCAGTTTACTTTAAATTCTCCAACCTTGCAGTGTCAACCTGTAAGTCACGTCCATCACAAGTCTTCTATTGTATCTTCTTATCAATTACCGGTGATATTTCAAAATCCCATGTTTCAACAAGATGAGATCTATTATAAATATTTTACATATTTACTAGCCAAAATTATTCCATCAAGCCCAAATTAGTGACTACCTTACCCTCTTTCATCAAATTATTATGCAACTCCATCATATTATTGGTTATGTGTTCGTGTTTTATCCGAGGATCACATGCAAACAATGCGCAGCTAGGATTTGGGATTTCTTCCAACCACTATTTTGTCGTAGGTTCCAAGAACCTATCTCATCAATTGATCTTCGAAAACTAACAAAGTTACTACTCCTAGCAGCCTTTCGAAATACTGTTTGAATAGCGCTAGCCAATATTGCCTAAAATTAGCATGTCTGGCACAAAACTTGTTATTGATATAAAATAAATTACAAAAATCATTTAAAAGACACCAAAATTTATTAAATATAAATTAAAATAATAATGTTTAAATGATTACATGTGGCTATCTTTAGGTCAGATTTGGAATATAGCTTTCAGTATTGATCCATGGCGATCACTCATGAAGCAAATAAGCTTTTCAGGTGGCAAATCCAAAAACTCCTTTAGTATTGTGAGGAACCATGTCCAACTCTTGTCATTTTCACCCTAACATATTGCTGGGAAGATTCCATTATTTGCATCATTTGAGATTGCGATCAATATACAAGCCTTTAATGGTGTCTTAAGCCATGTATTGTCAATGCCAATAAATGGCCTACAACCTTCTCTAAATCCAACACTTTAGGCATGATATGACACAAATATGTGCTGAAAAATTAGAAATGGATGTCCCTATTACCGCTTTAGACCCAGGATTCGTCGATAGGTAATGTTTGCATACATTGGCGAAGCCAGCCCAAGGCTGGCATGTGCTTCAGCCCATGTCTCACGAACCAAATTTCATGTATATCATCAGTATTTAATTCAATCTTTAGATGATGAAGGTTCTAAACAAGCTATCCTTACCTCTTTAGGTTCGTCAAATAATCCCACCTTGATTTTGAAGATGCTTTGAATATAGCATATATGAATATTAATGGTAGGATATGGATATGTGCATTAATTGTATTGAAACCTTAAAATATCTTTTATGATTAATTAAAGGGAAAATATAACCCTGGGTACCTAAAGTTGTGTAAAATTTTCACTTAGGTACTCCAACTTTTCGAGGTTTCATATAGGTACTCCAACTTGCAAATTAGATTTATATATAGGTACTCCAACTTTACGATGTTTCATATAGGTACTCCAATTTGCAAATTAGATCCTTATATAGGTACTCCATCTTTGTGAGGTTTCATATAGGTACTGCAATCTTTTAGCGCCACGTCATCCGAGGATCTAAATGACCTATAATTTGCAAGTTGAAGTATCTATATGAAACCTCGAAAAATTGGAGTACCTAAGTGAAAATTTTGCACAACTTTAGGTACCTAAAATTACATTATCCCTTAATTAAATATATGAAAGAATACACCAATTGAATATGAGAGAGAATATATTAAGCAAGCTTGTTTTGAAAATTATTTTATTATTTTACTTTTAATATATTTTAAAATTAAAGAAACTATATATTAATCATTTAGATTATTAATGAATCATTTCATTAAAATTAAATATAATTTAAAGTTATTTTTTTGAGAATTTTCAAAAATAAATAAATAAATAAATCTAGTCATACAAAAAAAATGTGAAATAAATAAATAAATTGATTCATTAATAATATTTAAACTTGAGAATTGTGTTATATGGATTTTTGTGTAGATTTTTAATTTTATGTAATTGTTTTATAATTGTTTGTACCATTAATAAGGATATTATATGAGTATTTGAGCTATTGTAGTACGGATATTTATAAGGTTATAATTAAATCTTTAAAATTTGGGGAATAAAACTTTACTCTACCCTTAATGTAAGTTTATAGTTAAGGTAAAATCTATATCTTAAATTTTTTTAAGGTAAGAGAAAATTTATCATCCTTCCTCACATCTTGTCATGCTAATTAAATAATTAAATCACTCACATGATTTTTATATTTACTAGTTTATGAACTTCCCTAATATAATATAATATATATATATATATAACTAATCCACATTAATCTACTTCTAACTCTAACATTTATCTTATTATTGTTGGTCATCAGCCCTCCTCCAAATTTTGGGTTGCCTCCGCCACTATTTGCATATGCTCTACAGCTAATTCATTCAACACCTTAGTTCTTGCTTCATATAGTCTTTTATCAATCACATTAATTTTAAACCTATCTTTTAAAAGATCTCTACTGAAACTTATCAAAATATTAGGGTTGTTCTTGATCAAGTTCTCAAATTGCTTGCTAATCCATTTTGACTTAGCCTTTATGCTTTTTTTGCTTCTATGGCACTTACGGTTATAAGGGTTGTGCATGGTTCCTTCTGGAACCGCTCCAGAACTAGGAACCAAACCAGTACCGGTACTGGAACTGAAAAAGAACCGATTAGTAGGAACTAGACCGAAACCGGTACCGAAAAAGTATATTTTTTGGTATCGGTTCCGGGCCCTAAATTAGAACTGGACCAGAATCGGACCAGAACTAGAACACGTAAAGGAACCAGTTTTTCTAAAAAAATAAAATAAAATATAGTCGTTTTAAGCGAATTTCTTTCTAGGTAAAAAATATATTGTTCTCTTTTTTCACAATTTTTTTTCTTATTTTCAAATTGTATATCGCAGTTGTAATTTTTATATAAATAATTAAAAAATATATTTTAATTTATTTTTTTTTATTTCGGCACCATCAAATTATTTCAACACTTATATATATATATATATATATATATATATATATATATTGCTATTTCAAATATATTTAGAAATTAGAAATGATCATCAAGTTTTGAAGAATATTGTTCCAAGAGCTGGAGTGGAGTGCTAGATGTATTCATTTGAACAATCTACCTAGAGAATTAATCTAATTTTTTAATTATTTTTTTTATATTACAACTAAATTATATTAAATTACTATATGTATGTTAACTAATTAATTTTTTTAAAAAAATTGAAATGTAGAATATGGAGAGCTATGCAGTTTAGACTCAAGCGTGCATAATATTTGAAACTTTTATTATTATAATAATAATTTAAAATTATGCACAATTTATTTGTAAGGTTATGGAGCTTTTAAATATATTTTTTTTGTCTAGACATCAAGTTTAAGTTTATTACTGAAGTTTTTGGAGTTTGTTGGTATGCAATTTGAAAATTAATTTAACAAATTGATAATGGTAATTGAGAAAATGAGTAACTTTCTTATATGTATAGGTTTTTTTTTATTATTATTATATTGGTTTTGGAATGATTATTTTGTAAATATAAATTTGACAAATGGTAATTTCACAAAAGTTTTTTAATAATTGGATTAATTCTGAAAAGTTTGATTATTTTCACAGAACCGATACCATAACTATTCCTGAATAACTGGTACCATTGGAACCGGAATTGAACCGAACCGCACTGGAACGAGTACTGGTTCTAAGTACTAATGGTACCAGTATCGATTTCTAAAAAATAAGGAACCGGTAATTCGGTTCCGGTACCCGTTCCTTCAAGGAACCGGTACCAAAACCAGTCCCGCTCACCCCTAATGGTTATCTTCAAACTTTCTTACCATAACTATTGGCCCTCCTTTAACAATAGATGCATGAATTTTTCATGGATATCGTTCACCATAACGTTTCCATATAATTGATTCAATTTCGGGTTTCAACCTAGGGAGTTCTTTTTTTCTAATTGATTCTTGACTATTGCATTCATGACTTCTCTATTCATGGATTGTTTTTGTACTATTATGAGAAACTAAACTATTTATTTAGGGTTGCAATGTAGCCTCACTTTGAATTCTTATTTTATTCATGTATGATAATTTTTCATATTTTTATTCTAATTATTTGTTGTACATGTCGTCTTTTGGTTTGACCACTCCATTGATGGTTATGTTGGTTTGATTTAGACTCAAGAGAGTTAGATTAAATTAGATCTAGAATAATCAAACATTAAGGAGATAGTGAGAGAGATCTCCTATTAAATTATTGTTATCTATGATTGTGATTTTAATATTGTTGATAAGTTTATTGCGAGAGAGATCTCCGATTAGGGTTCATAGTGTAAAAAGTAAATATATAAAAATGATCATGAAATACGAAAAAGAAAAAAGAATCATTTTGAACATGAAAAATATAGCTCGATATGAACTATATATATATATATATATATAAAATTGAATTTACAATAATATTTTTGAAGTATTAGATCTATTGTACATGAATAAACTTACAAATTGTATATCCTCAAAGGTAGAAGAACCAAAGTCTTGAAAATAAAAACGAAATAGCAAAAAAATCTAACAAAGAAAAAAAACATAAAATCAATAAAAACAATTTTAGAAGACAAACCACATAAATAAAAAAGAGAGAAACTCACACCAGAAATATCGTGTAAACAATTGTCAAATTTAAAAAAATATATATATTGGGAAAGAAAAAAAACAACATATAACAAAACCATAAAATAAAACATAGAATAAAATAACGTATGAGAGATCTAAAAATTACAAAAGAAGCAAATATGGGAATATCAACGAATAAAAAGAAATATATAAGAAAAAAATACTGTTAGTAAAATATTAAAATAAAATGGACAAAAAGAAGAATCACTTCTCTATTTCGCAGAAAATTTGAAATCTATGAAACCAAATTTGAACAGTGAGTGTGTGAAATTTTTTTTTTTTTGTTATGTGGATACTGAAACAAAAAAATAAATGTTTTATAGTATAAAAAGAATATTTTTTTTTTTTAAAAATATAGAAAGAGAGAGGTTTAAGAAATGGAAAGGTTGATTTCCATGGAAGCATTTAGGAGTTAAAAGATATACTTATTCAAAAACTAGGTAATTAGCACGCGCGTTGCGCAGTGATATATATTTTATATAATATGAAATTCATATTATATGAGATTTATTATTATTATGTTATTTTTAATTATGTTTATTAATATATTAAAATTTAATTTGCCCAATTTTAAAATTTTGATTTTTTAATTAATTATAATAATCGAATAAGTTTTTAGTTTAAATTTCTTTAAAAACTCTAATAAGACAAATTTATTTTAAAAAAATTAAATGATGTGAAGAGTGCATATATTATTAAAAGGATTGATTACTTATTTTATTTTTATTTTATTATAATTATTATGTTGTCTACGTGATTGTTTCATTCTTTTTTTTCTTTTTCATATTATTAATTATTTATTTTTCTTAGTGTATTGTCAATAAATATATATATATATATATATATATATTAAATTTTCAAATTAAATTTATTTTCATACTATAGACTTTTATCAAATTTAAAATACAATATATTATTTTTTAAATCACATCGATTAATATATATATATATATATATATATATTAATTTTTCAAACTTCATTTTGTTCTGATAATAGTGGATGATGATCATTTTCCTATATATATTTTTTCTATTTATTCATTTTTTTCTTAATATTTATTTTATTTACTCTATCATCATTAAGAAAATATTTTAACTGTAAATAAAATTGATTTTAACTTTTTCCACCATGACATTTAATGGTTTATCAACATATTATTTATCATAATATTATTGCTTCTATTAGTCATATAGAATTTAGAATTTTATTTGCACTTCTATTCAGAGTATTACATTTTCAAATTTTTTTCCTTTCTTTATCCTTATTAATAACATACATATTATCAGCTAACTATGGTATTACAACACTTAATGATGGTAAATAAATAAAGGGTATGAAAGAAAAATTAATGTAAAAATTTAATAACTGACAAATATTGTTGACTATCTAAAAGAAAAACTAATAAAGTTGAATGGAGAAATTAGATAGGAATGAACTTTAATAACATTAATTATTATATATAAATATATAAGATGATTACAAAATATAAACATTATATACAATGATAACCACATATAAATTTAGTTATTAATTTTTAGAATTATTAAGTCATATATGACTTTTTTTTTAGTCTTATTTATGAAAATTAGATCAATGACTTATTTATATTTAATTTATGATATAAATTAAACATTTAAATTATATGAGATGACGCTTAAGTAAATATTAGAATAAATAAAATGACAAACTTATAAGTATCTAATAACTTTATACATAATTAAAATTAACTATATATTTTTAATATTTATTCAAGCGGTAATGTAACATTACATGGTGAACTTCTCTCCCGTGGTGCAATGAAGTAATATCTAAATAATTTAAACTCACAAATTAAATAATAATAAGCTCAATTATTACACTATTAGTAGTTAAATATGAAACAATGTGCAAAATATATTGAATAAATTCAATATTATAGTAATAAAAAAATTCATTTGAAATTTTATGTCTAAAAAAATTTATATATATATAATTATTATAGTTATTCTACCTCTTGTCATTATAAAGCTAAAGAAAAATTTTAAGACATAATTATATATAAATATATATTTTTTAATTTTTAATTAGCTTAAGTTAGAAATAAAAACAATAGAAAGTGTATGAAATAATTGTACATAGTAGTTCATATATATATATATATTATTTTGTGTATAGTTGTATCAATTTATATAAATATATGAAGTTGAAAATAAAATAAAATATTAAAATATTAATAGAATATTTAATTCAATTAAATTTGTGTAATTTTTTATTTAAATTTTTTATATATTTTTAATATTAAAAGAATACTAAACTTCAACAATTTTTAAAATTTTATCACCTTTTTTAATTATTATTTTCTTCATATTCTATTATTTCTCATATTCTATTTTTTTTAATTTTATAAAATTAACTAAATATAATGTTTATGTTAATTGAATTATTACGTTTTCATATTTTACACTTACATATGAAAACTATAATTAATTAAAAAAAAAACAAAAACAAAAACAAACATACATGTGTTCTAAATTTCAAATTGTACATATAATAATAATAGTACGTTATTGAAGTATTGAACTCAAATCTCCATGTCATAAAAGAAACCAAAGACTACTACTGTGAAATTTACAAAAAGAAGATGATTGGAAACTCGAGTTCTAAGATGAAAAAGTATATACTACTGCATAGACAATTCTAAGGAGACCTCGGGTCTCTCTCTCAATCATTCACTTGAAGCATTTAATTTTTCACTTTTTGTATAATAATCAATAAATTTTCAACATTATGACCATATAATCAGAGCTATTCAAAAATAGTTGATCCGAAGTAGTGAGCATTCTCCTTGTGTTTCCATTCTTTTAATAATGTAACAAATTAAGTAAGTTCCCATCTAATAAAAATTAGAATATCGAAATAAAAAGTTTGGAATGAATATTTATCTATTAAATATATTTTAATTATCTATTATATATAAAAATATTAAATAAAATATTAGAATAGTTTTAATTAGAATAAAAATTAATTATTTATAAAATTATTTTTAATTTAAAATTTGATGGACAAACAAAAAAAATATTATGAAATAAAAAAATAAATAAATTAGAATTAACTTTAAAAGATACAAAAATATAAAATATTATAAAAGAGAAAAATAGAACTAAATATTTATTTGAAATATATATATATATATGGTTAAACCTAATCGGACTGAAAAATTATTAAAATAGAAATATACTATTTTTACAATTTCAAAATAAACTAATATATTACTATAATATATTATAGTCAATTAATAAAAAGAAAACAGAGAACTATAAGCAAATAATAAATAAACAAAATTATAAGTAAATGGAAGAAGTGTAGTGGTTGAGACATCATATTTAGATTTAAAATAAATTTGGAAATCTATATGTCCTTTAGATGGGAAAAATCACAGGTAAAAAATATACATATTAAAAACAAAAAATAAATCATAAACAAAATAATTTATTAAAAAAGATAATAAGAGAAATAAAAAAAAAAAGTTACCTTTTTGCCAGAGATTTCAAAATTGAAGAATGGATGAAAATGATGGTATGAAAGTGACGGTATGAATATGCTTTTTATAGTATGAGAAATTAATGAAACAAAAAACAAATCGATTAATATACCATAATATTATTGTACCATTGAAACGGAAATGTGCCTTTTTAATGTTTTATACTATCTCGATATATGAAAACAATTTATTTAATGTGTTTAATGTTGGAATTGAAAACGTATCGTTTTAAATTATTTTTATTAGTCTGATTTATTGTTGAAAGTATTTTTTAAGCATATTTTAAGATAAAAATAAGGGCTCTTTTTATTTTTGGGCCCTAGAAAGTTTGAATTAATTTTATAGGCCCATTTTCAAATTAGATCATAAATGAGCCTCCCAAACTTTGTATTTCACTCTATAGGCTGTGATACCTATTTTGCCCTTTTAATTTAAAAAAAAAAATTAAATAAATAATTTTGATATTATTAAAATAAAAATTAAAAAATCAAATTGTTGTATTCCTAAATTGCCCTTAACATTACAAACCAAGTTTAACTTACCTGAGAAGATTGATTATCCATCCAGTTTCTTCTTCCTCATCGTGTTCGATTTCTTCTTCCTCCTCGTGTTCGATTTCTTCTTCTTCCTCTTGTTCGATTTCTTCTTCCTCCTCGCTGAGTGTCTTTCTTCTTTAAAACCCATGAATGAATTCCATCTGCTCATCTCGCTGGTTCGATTTCTCCACTGGCGACGTCTTCCCATTTTGCCGATTCAGTTTCTCCTGTCGCTGATAGAATTCGACATCAGGTAATTCGTTGAGTCAATTCGATTGTTGTGCAAACAGAATCGTTGAGCCATTTTGGTTTCTCTTCTTGTTCGTTCGTATTATCCAATTCGAATTCCAATCTGTGTTGTGGTAGAAGCAATTTGTAAAAGTATGCGTTCGAGGTTATGCTTCTTTGATGTTAATTAATGGCGAAAACTGCTTTGCTCACTTTTTATTTTAATGTTTATGTGGGCATTGGTATAGTCATGTTTGCATTTGGATATAGATCTGTAGATATATTATGCAACTATTTATGTTCTTGAAATACATATTCATATTGTAGCTGTACAGATATTCTAAATTGCTGCTTCATATTGTAGTGTCCATATAAACAGCTTATTTATTTTTGTTGTTGGTACTGCTGCTAATCTGATCTGTTTCATTTCTTCAGTTATGATCTGTTGTTAAACTGCTTGAATTTGCTTCATATTTTTGTGTTGTGATTCTCATTTGATGTTGGGTATTGATTCCATATGATTGGACTTTGATGTATTAATGACCTTTTTAGATGTTCAAAGGATATTTGTTTGTGTACAAAACTATTTTGATGTTGTTTATAGGTGTTCAGTTTATTACGGGTTGCAATATGATATTAGTCAGCTTTAAAACCATTATCTGTTGTTTTGTTGTGAAGTATGTTATTTGCTTGGATAAGTCTATATATAGTGTTATTAAGGTACACGTTCGTGCATGCTTTGTTGGTTATGTTTATGTGGGCAGTTTTTTGTTATGATTTGAACTCAATAATCTTAAAGGTTAGATATTTTGGTTTAGGGTGGATGTTAGTTCAGAACTGGTAAGTAGGTTATAACCCTTGTTTTTTTGTATTTGAGTTAATGTGTTTTAAAACCTGTTGAACTGTTCTTATTAGTTTCTGATCGCGTTTCAGAATGTTTTGATGACAGATCTCTGTATTGTGAGTTTAGATATCTTAAAATTTTGTTTATGTGGTTGTTGTCTTTGAATGTTTTTATTGCAGTTGGATTGAGTCCTTTTTAGATTGATTTGGCTTTAATTGGTAAGATTATTTCTATTTTAAGTTTAATTAATTTTATTGAGATATGAGTTATTTATATTCTTAATTAGATTGATTTGGTCTTAATTGGTTAGACTATTTCCTGTTTTGGTTTAATTGATTTGGTTAAATATGTTGATATGAGTTTTTTTTTTTTAAAATTGATTTAATCTTAATTTGTTGGATTATTTCCTTTTTTAGTTTAATTAATTTGATTTTGTAACACGAATAGTTTATTTTCTTTGTATTAGATTGATTCTATTATATTTTTACTTATGAGTTGTTTTTTTCTTGGGATAATATATCCATCAGAAATATTCATTGATGTGCAGGGCATACTGTACAAAGTTGCAAGGAAGCAACAATTGATATAGATGCAACATGTGATGGGATCTCTCATGTACCTTCCAATGGTCAGACTTCAAGAGAACACAAATAGAGTGAAACATTCGATAGCCCGACGTGAGAAAGTAACAAAGTCATAATTGTGTAATCGTTGTACTTATGTACATGTAAATTATGGTTTTCATAAATAGTAACTTAACTTAACTCGTTTATTTTTTAAGGAAGTGAAAATTTGGTTGGAACCATAAATTAGCTTAAACTGTAATTTTAGAATAAATTTGGTTGGAAGCATAAACTGTAACTGTAACTTAACTTAAATTGTAATTAAGCTCTGATATAACCTCAGACGGTAATATGGTAGATCATAAATCTAATGGCACCTCAGAAGCCCAGTTTTGGCCACTTTTGGACTCCAGTTCGCTTTGCCCATGTATGAAATGTCATTTACACAAGTAGTACTAAACTTTCAAATAGATAAGTGCATTTGCAACTCCCTTTAGTGGAATTCATGAGTGTAAGGGACTAGATGTGATATTCCTACTTTAGCAGGTACTTAAGTATAGTTCAATAGTCGGGTCCCCTAAGTTTTTTTTTTGTTTTTTCTATAAAGATAGGTCAGATGGGGTGGGAAATGAAAGCTTGTAAGATTTGAGGCTGATCGGCCCAGCCATTTGTGAGTCAATTTGACTCTGATGTGACCTCAGATGGTAATATGACATATCAGAAATCTGATGGCACCTCAGAAGCCCATTTTTGGCCACTTTTGGACTCCAATTCGCTTTGTCCATGTAAGAAATGTCTCTTAGACAAGTAGTACTAAACTTTCAACTAGAAAAGTGCATTTGCAACTCCCTTTAGTGGAATTCATGAGTGTAAGAGACTAGATGTGATGTTCCAACTTTAAGAGGTACTTAAGTATAGTTCAATAGTTGGGTCCCCTAAGCTTTTTTAATTTTTTCTGTAAAGATAGGTCATATGTGGTGGGAAATGAAGGCTTGCAAGATTTGGGGTCGATCCGTCCAGCCATTGGTGAGTTAATTTTACTCTGACGTGACTTCAAGCAGTAATATGTCAGATCAAAAATCTGATGGCACCTCAGAAGCCCAGATTTGGCCACTTTTGGACTCCAACTCGCTTTCCCCATGTATGAAATGTCCCTAACACAAGTAGTACTAAACTTTCAAATAGACATGTGCATTTGCAACTCCCTTTAGTTGAATTCATGAGTGTAAGGGACTAGATGTGATACTCCTACTTTAGGAGGTACTTAAGTGTAGTCCAATAGTCGGGTCCCATAAGATTTATTAATTTTTTCTAGAAAGATAGGTCAGATGTGGTGGGAAATGAAGGCTTGCAAGATTTGGGGTCGATCCGTCCAGCCATTGGTGAGTTAATTTTACTCTGACGTGACTTCAAACGATAATATATCAGATCAAAAATCTGATGGCACCTCAAAAGCCCAGATTTGGCACCTTTTGGACTCTAATTCGCTTTCCCTATGTATGAAATGTCCCTAACACAAGTAGTACTAAACTTTCAAATAGACATGTGCATTTGCAACTCCCTTTAGTTGAATTCATGAGTGTAAGGGACTAGATGTGATACTCCTACTTTAGGAGGTACTTAAGTGTAGTCCAATAGTCGGGTCCCATAAGATTTTTTAATTTTTTCTATAAAGAAAGGTTAGATGTGGTGGAAAATGAAGGCTTGCAAGATTTTGGGGTCGATCCGTCCAGCCATTGGTGAGTTAATTTTACTCTGACGTGACTTCAAGCGGTAATATGTCAGATCAAAAATCTGATGGCACCTTAGAAGCCCTGATTTGGCCACTTTTGGACTCTAATTCGCTTTCCCTATGTATGAAATGTCCCTAACACAAGTAGTACTAAACTTTCAAATAGACATGTGCATTTGCAACTCCCTTTAGTTGAATTCATGAGAGTAAGGGACTAGATGTGATACTCCTACTTTAGGAGGTACTTAAGTGTAGTCCAATAGTTGGTCCCCTGAGATTTTTTAATTTTTTCTGTAAAGATAGGTCAGATGTGGTGGGAAATGAAGGCTTGCAAGATTTGGGGTCGATCCGTCCAACCGTTTGTGAGTTAATTTTACTCTGATGTGACTTCAAGCGGTAATACGTTAGATCAAAAATCTGATGGCACCTCAAAAGCCCAGATTTGACCACTTTTGGGCTCCAGTTCGCTTTTCCCTTGTATGAAATGTCATGAATGGTTCAATTACTTGAAATAAATGATAAATATAATACACAAAATTGATGTGTTGTTCGAATTGAAGGTAAAATTTACAGGATAGGGTTAATATATACAACTATATACTACTCTCTCCATTTAGATGACATGAATAAGCTGTGTGGCTCGTGTAAAAATTCGCCAATCTTCGGGATGAAGAATCAGATAATAGTTAAGTAGTCAAGAACCACTACGGTTTTAAAAACATCGGCCAGGACTCCCTGAAGACAAATAAAGAATAGTTAAGCAGTCAGAACCAAGCACATACTCAAGCATCAAATCATTGACTAGCTATGTGGAATTTGTGCAAATGAAGTAGTTCAAAAATAGATATTGTGACATGCAATTGGAATCTAGAGTTAGGGTTTTTACAGGATTACAAAGAGAGTAAATAGTACTTACAAAATAACGAGGGGCGATATCCTGATGATTTGAATATAAACTAGACTATGAGAATGCATCAGTCCCCTATTGAAGGAACTAATGTCCTTTTACCAGGTACCTAAAAATGTACGTAACATCAGACATATCTGAATGCAGTTCACACATATCTGACTTGACTTCAGAAACAACATAAACCAAATAAAGTAACATATTATTTAAAAATACCTGCAATATCATGTCAAATTGCTTACTGGAGTTATCTTCAAAGTCCCAGTTTAAACACCTAGGATAAAGACTTTCATCCATTTCGAGCTTGGTGACTCTTGCTGCTGCACGCACATGGAAACACTCAACCATCCACCACTACAAATCTTCTAACTCAAATGCAAAATATGCAATAATAATAACAACCACTACTAAAAGCAGTCATCCAATTCAAATTGTAATCCTAAACCAACACCTGCCATTAGAACGTATATTTCCATACCTACAACCATGAGCTGAGCAGGGACAGCGATATGAAGGATGGACTGCATAGCCAATAAGCCAGTTCTAGTCAGCAGTGAAGGCTCTATAAAAAGTAGTATTGTATAGTGCACGACTTGACAAAAGTTGTTGTCCGCAGCTTTGCCACATTTCCAGGCAAGATTTTTACAATTACATGCCTTAACTACCACACACATCTATTCAATCTTTTCAACTATTTGCATAAGTATTCAACATACAATGCTCACTAGTTTACATGTCTATCCCCCTCACCACATAGCCGAACTAAGAGGTTATAAATTAAGGTTCCAAGCAACATTTTTCAATTTGTTTCACACTTGTAACATACAACCCTGTAATAAGTCATGATCAATGCCAGCATTTGAGAATCATTCCAGGCCTTAACTTCTACTGATGCCACAGGAATGGGAGAGCCTTTCTTATATACAAATAAAATGAAAATTAAACAGCAATCGTAATCTAACCTGCATACTGGTTTTAGCAAGCTCAATAGGATAGCAAGTCGTGCTAGCCAATGGCTATGCCAATGCTCCAGCAACCAAGGGAATATATGGTGTCACACTTGAAGCATTCTTAGCAGCCAATTCCTTAAACCAATTCCGAAACAAATCATAGCTGCAAATAAATTCCCACCTGTAACCACCAAAACTCCCTCAACAAAACAATTCCACAAAAAAATACAAAACACTAATTAAATCAATAAAACTCATCAACTCACTGTAGGTACAGGCAGCGCCAAACCAGCATTTATCCCTCTCCACAGCCTCGGAAAACCTTCCTGCAAAAACCATCCAAATTTACATTCAACAATCAACCTTAACACTTTACCAACAATAAAACCACTCCACCAAAATTAAAGTTCATTCAAGAAATAAAATATTTGTAGACAATTCATCACAGCCATTTCCAATTTTCACAACTTACCTCAACTTGATTTGAAGAATCACCCATTCTCCAATCCTCTAGTAAGAACTACCTTTCAGTGCATAAAAACCTATTAACAATTCAAAAACCCAACATACAAAAACGAACACTGTGGAGTTGTTGTTTCAAGAGCTCTTCCGGCGAGAAGGTTGAGAGATGCCAATGGAACACGAGATGTTGAGTGAAGAATGATGATGTAAAGGAGAAGGATTAGCGGTTGATTTCAAAGAGATCGAAGAATGGTGATTTGGAGTTAGAGAAAGAAGAAAAGGATGAGGAAGAGAGCGGCTAGGAGGAGGAAGAGTAGGCGGCGGAGAATGAGTAGTAGAGATTGGTAAGATTGAAGAATGATGACTTGAAGGAGGAGAGGCGATCGATGTTGAAGAATGGTGATATTTGTTTTTTTTTAAATTATTTTAATGGTTTATTATATTTAGGGATAAAAAAGTCATTTCATATCTAAATATAACACCAAATCTATCTTAATGGCATTGTTGTTAATATATTTTCAGTTGAAGGGTAATTTTGGCAACACAGCCTATTGGTGTAAAGTAAAGTTTAGAAAGCTTATATTTGAAAGATTTTGAAAATGGGCCTATACAAATAATTCAAACTTTTCAAGGCCCATTTTGAATAATTTCCACTAAAATAATAAAAGAAGAGAAAAAAATGTGAAGAGAAAATTAATAAATTAATGGGAGAATAAAGAAAATAGATAGCGAGAAGCTACCCACGTGGAGTAATACAATTGGTAAAATATGATCGATTTTCAAAATTTGCTATTTTCTATGTTTTTCAACTAAAGCGTGAACTCTCAGCCATGCCACGTCAACTTGGTAGGGTCCACTGATAGTTCCGCTTTATATATATATATATAGATTATCAATCTTAATAAATACGGCAAATGTATTCCATTTGCTGTGCTATGATTGGAACATGAACTATCACATATCTCAGTTGAATCTATAGATAATATTATAGTATTTATTCATGAAAATTTCTATATAACAAGTCTAATACTAACACCTAAAAATACATAATTTAATTTATTTTTAAAATATAAATAATCATCATTTGGACCATTCAAATTGATATAATATTTTGCTTGAACCATCCAAGTTTGTGAAGTTTCATCAGAATCATCTCGTTTGTCAAAAACAAATCATTTAAACTGACTATGTGGAGATTAAATAAACACGATCTGGCACGTGTTCTTCATGATATAGTCCATGTTAGTATTGAGTGTCCAAGCATTTTATTTTATTTTTATTTTTTATTTTTTATTATTTTTTTAATGTTGAAGGGCTCAAACAAAATTTTGCAAACTATGAGAGTTCAAGTGAAAAATCATGTCAATTGGAAGGGTTCAAATGCAGGGACGGAGCCAGAGTTAACAAGGTAGGGGGGCCAAAGATAAAGATTATTATTTACGGGGTGCGGGGCAGCGCCCCGCGATACGGTACACTATTTTGAAATAAATATTTAAAAAATATAATATAAATTATATACGTTTTAGTTAATCAAAATATTTATATTATAAAATAAAACTTTTAAATATATATAATTTTTTAAAATAATTTTTTATAATTTAAAAGTTTTTATTTTTAGTTTAAACTTTTTTTAAATATCTAACTATAAATAATAATTATTATTATTATCATCATAAATATAAACTATTTATAATTTAAGATTAGTTATTTTCATATTGAAATGAGTTAGATAATTCTTCTATAATATATGAATTAAAATTTATTGATATATGAAATTGGCATATGAAGATGATATACAGATGGATTAACAAAATCTTGATTCTCACCGGATATGTTTGTATATTTTATTTATTTTCGAAAATCGTAATATCAATAATGTTGTTTGATATAGGATTTGAAGATGAGTCAGATGGTGTCTCAGATGAACTACTTTCTGATGTTCTAATTCTTTTAAAAATTCCATCAATTCTTAATTATTTCTTTTATCTAAAGAACAAAAATTAGATAAAACTATTAGAAGGAATGTTAATTTGGTTGATTAAATTAATATGATATTTAATTTATAGAATTTTTTTCTCTAAATATAAAAAATAATAGGAAACTAATTTTAAAAAAGAATTATAAATAAATAAGGACTCTCATACTATTTAGGAAAGTTAAAATAAATTTAAAAAAAACTAAAATTTTAAAAATATTTAAATAAAAAAATTCCTACACTGGTTAAGGAAAGTTAAATTAAATAATTTATTAAAAGTAAAATAATAATGATAATAATGTTAAGAAAAATTAATTAAATAATTTATTAAAAAATAAAATAATAAAAATAATAGATAATACAAGTATAATGTTTGTTTGTGGAGTAGAACTAGGGATAAACAAATAATAATAAATAAGTGAAAATTCTAAAAAATGGGCTTTTTAAAGTTTAAAATACAATTATGGGCCTGTTTTGAAAAACATACAAAAACAGACTTTGTAAAGTTTAGTTTTCACTCCATAGGCCGAGTTTCCAAAAATACCCCTGAAACTTTACAATTCACAGCTGTGAATGGCCTATGGAGTGAAAATCAAAGTTTAGTTTTGCAAACTTACTTTTCAAAAGTGGCCTATAATTGTATAGTAAACTTTTGATGGCCTAGAAATCCAATGGACTCTAATAATAATAAAGGGATAAAAAAATAATATTAAAAAAAAATTATTGTAGAAGAGAATTGATCTTATGACCTCTCTTACATTAATAATAGTGACTAACCACTAAGCCAAAGAAGATCTTGATAGCATGAATAACATATAATAATATATAATGGTTTTCTTAAAGCTTGGGGGGGCCATGGCACCTGCAGGCCCCCCCCTATGGCCCCCCTACCTCCGTCTCTGTTCAAATGGTCATTATTCTTTTATTTAATCTATTTTGCAAGATTTTTAATTGGGATAATCACCATGTTGACCCTTTAAGTTGGCACGATTTTTCACTTGAACCCTTAAAGTTTTTAAATTTTCATTTGAAATTCCGAACTTACCAAAAATGAGTCATTTGGGTCTTCCATACTGACGTGAACTAGAGCGTGAGCCATAAATAATAAGGTGCACACGAATCTTATTTTTTTCTTACTTATCAAAATAGATACACTCTTGAATTTGGCATGACTTTTCATTTGGACCCTCAAAATTGACATTAATTATCATTTTGACTTTCTAACTTTGTAAGATTTCATATGGAGCTCTCTAAGTTGGCAGGACTCATTCATTTGGGCACTCGACAATGAGTCAATAAACAAATGAGTAAAAGCATATGTATCAGATGCTATGACATGTAAAAGAATATTTAATGTGGTTGCCATCTAAAGGCAAAAGACTTGTCCGCCCAAAAGGTTCATCAACCTAGTCTCCTTCTTCTTTAATTCATTCAACATCATCACACTAATCCGATCCCTTTGCAATGACGAAATCACTATCTATTCGAGAATGAAATAATGGAAACTCACTTCTAATAAGTTTAAGCAAAATATCAAGTTTCTGTAAGCAACATGATCTTAAAATAAGATTGGATTCTCAAGTATGCAAAATACTAAATGAGAATTTATTATTAATATACATAGGTTTAAGTATAACCATGGAATAAAAAAAATACACTACTTAGATATAACTGATAATAAACCTACCAAATAATGTGTAATAAAGAATAAAAATATTACAAAATAGATAAAGAGAATAGGGTTAGTGTTCATTTATACCCTTTTAAGTTGATTTGATTTTTCACTTGAACCCTCAAAGTTTGTGAAGTTACATTTGCTTCAAACTAGCAAAAAATGAGTCGTTTGGACCCTCCATACTAACGTGGACTAGAGACTGAAGAACAAGTGTCAGTCCGTGTTTAATTAGTCTATTTGAAGGGTCCAAGTGACTTGTTTTCGGAAAGTTGGAGGGTTCAAATGAAATTTTACAAACTTTGAGGGTGTTCAAGTGAAAAATCGTGTCAACTTGAAGGGGACAATGACGATTGTCCCTTTTTTTTGTTACAAAATTTTATTATCATTTATACTTAAGAAGTTTATTCTTTTATCCCATGATTATACTTATACTATGTTTATAATATATTCTTGTTTGGTATTTTGTACCCTTGAGAATCGAATTTTATTTGATGATCATACTTATACTTTACCAAAAATTAGTAGTGGATTTTCTATCATTACATTGTTGGAGAGCCGATAATCTATTCGTTAAAGAGAGATTAAGTTAGTGTGATGGTATTCGATGAAATCAAGAAGAAGGAGATTGAGTTGACCAACCTTTTCGTTCAACATGGCAGCCACATCAAATGAGGTTCTATATATCATAACATTCTATACACATGCTCAAGTGTTTATTTATTTATTTATCCATCAGCAAGTGTCCAAATGAATGAGTTTTGCCAACTTGGAGGGTCTATATGAAACCTTAGAAAGTTCGAGAATCAAAATGAAGAGTAACGTCAATTTCGAGATTTCAAATAGAAAGTTATGTCTAAGTTAGAGAATCTATATATTTTGATGAAAAAGAAAAAACAAAAATCTAAGGTCCCTATTGTTTTTTTTTTTTTTATTTTTTATCTATTGTCTATTTATTTTATTTTTTTTCTAGAACTACTTTTATTAGTCTTTTTATTTTAGACTTGATATTCATTTGTTTTTTCATTTTCTCGCCTTTTATATTTAATATAATTATAGGTATATGTACAATTTTACTCTCCATAAGTTAGATGATATTATTATTCTTTAACCGATACTCTTCTCATTCAATTCGATATTCAAATATGTCATAAATTAATTTGATTTTAAGATAATTTATTTAAAGTTCATTTTTAAAATAAAATTATTTATTTCCAAAAATATATCAAGATTTTTCTTAGGGAAAAAACCTTTAATATTATTTATTCATTATATGTATATTATTATTATTATTATTATTATTATTTATTACAATAATTAAAATTTTTAAATAAAGTATTTAACTAATTAAAATTATATATATATATATATTAAAATGAATCAATACATGAAAAACTTTATAATCAGTGTATTTCTTCTTACTTTATTTTACAAATTTCAAAATATATATACACAATTTTCAAGATATGCAATTAATATAAATAATGACATAATTATAATAATTTTACAAATTTCAAAATATGTGTACACAATTTTCAAGATATGTAATCAATATAAACAATGACATAGTTATAATAATTTTAAAATTATTTTACCAAATTATATATCACAATCTGTCTTATTTATGAGTTGAAAATATTAAATCATATAACATGCATAAAAAAATTTTCAAAAAAATTCCATTTTTAACTAAAACTAAAATGAGACATGTAACAACAAACATTAATTTTATCTCTCACTTTATTTATTGGAAAGAGTAATGAAAATAAATAGAGAAAATAGTTTGATTTTAGAGATTTCTAATTGATTTTGTAGGAATGACAAAATTGTCTAACAAAAATAATGAATGGACAAATCACTTATCTATTTAGAATAAGTGGTTAAATTTAACTTTTTCAAAAAGTCTTATTTAATATTAAATAAAAGTCGTAAAAACAAACGGATTGAAATGTCTACAAAATAGACATTAGACATAAAAATGTCTTTTTCATAGAAAAACAAACGGGACCTAATTCATACACTTTTTCTTATATTTTGATTCATAATCTAGCTCATATCAGCATGAAGTGTTCAAAATGACTCATTTCTCGGAGAGCTCAAATGAACTTCGCAAAGTTTAAAAGTTTAAATAACCATTTATTTGTGAAAATACGCAAAAATAGACCTTATCAACTTTTTTTCCTTAGTTTTAGATCAACCCTAAATTTTTTACACTTTTAAACTTTCGCGAGTTTGCTCTATTAGCCGGAAAAACCTCCTCTATTTTATTTTTAACCAAAATCTCTCTTTTTGTATTTTTCCATCCAAGTTACTATTCATCCGTCAGTAATGAATAGTAAAAGATGGGTATTTTTGTACTTTTGTATTTTAATTTAAAAAATTTGTAAAATATTTTTTTTAAAACTTTTTTCTTCGTTTTCCCCTTCTTTTTTCTTTTTCGTAATTTTTTTAAATTTTTTTTACTTTTTTTTCTTCTATTATTTTTAATTTTAAAAATTAAATATTTTATTTTAAAAATAAAAAAATTATTTTCATTTTTGCCTTCTTTTTTAAAATAAAATTAAAAATAACAAAATTTAAAAAAAATTGAAAATTTAATTTTTCTTTTTTCCCCTTCTTTATCTATTTGATTGCATTGCACTACGAAAGAAGAATAAGGGAAAAAATAAAAATAAAAAAAAAGTAGGGAAAAAAAGAAAAAATACTTTTTTTAAAAATTTTATTAATAATTTTAATAATTTATTTTTTTAAATTAAAAATACAAAAATATGAAAATACCCCTCGATTACTGTTCATCAGTGACGAATGAACAATAATTTGGATGGAAAAACACAAAAAGAGGGTTTTTGGCTTAAAAATAAAACAGATGAGTTTTTTTTTTTGACTAATTGGTTAAATTCGGGGTGGTTTTTTTGGGAATGTCCCTAAATTTTTTTATAAAAAAAAATTATAAAACTAACTTTTGAAGAAAAAAATTGCAAAAATGAACTTCTTAATATATACTATCGGAAGTAAGTAAAATTGAATATGTTTCCCGGTACTACACACCAGGAAGCAGGCTTGAATTTTGCCTGCTTCCTAGTGTGTAGTACCGGGAAGCAAATTTTGACTTTCCGGTATTACACACGGGAAACAGACTTGAACTTTACCTACATCTTGATGTTAATATTAGGAAGCTCCTGGGTATATATTTCTTTTAATATTAAAAGATAAAATGGTCATTTTGATCTATTCTTTGAATAATAATAATAATACAATTTAATTTTGTAAAAATTTTTATATTTACCAAAAAAATATAATCTTTCACTAAAAAAAACTCAAAAGTGCAAATGACCCTAAATATTTATCCAAACAGGAAGGATAAAAATAGTGAATATCTTTTGAAAAACTGTTTCAAAAATCGAACATTGATTGATTATGGGGTAATTTCTGAAAAATCCTAAACGGATCTAGGTAAGATAAAATTTAGAAGGAATTGAAGTGCGGTAAAAAAAAAATTAATCGATGATTTTAAATAATTATAAATAAATAATAAATAAAAATAGACAGCATAGCTGGGATTTTTAAAACCAAAATTTATTCCACTTAAAATTGGCTTTTTATTTATGTATGTTTATCATAAGGGTTTGGTATGTACCCATTACATCTAATAATGCAAATAACAAACCAAACAATATCGCCCGTTCAGTAAAGGGATTCATATGTAAGTTTGGGATCCATCCGACCCTGTGAAAGCGTCCCAGTAGAGCCCCAACCCAACAACCAACAGTCTCAAATACCATTATTTTCTTTTGGCTTTCTTCTCAGGTCTGGTGTGGTCTGAGTCTCTGACACTCTCTCTCTCTCTCTCTCAGGTCTATATGTCCTCTTGCTCTTGCTGGCATGGGCCAATTTTAACAGTAACAAATGTCCCCTTTTCATTCTCTCTCCCCCCACCAACAAACTCCCCTTTAAAGTTGTATTCATTTACCATTTTTCTCTCCACAACAGTACACAACAACAACAACATCCTTAACTAAAAAAATAATAATAATTTAAAAAGAAAAACTAGTACACATATTAACCCATCCATCCATCCATCAACCTCTTCAACCCTCTCTCTCTCTCACACACACACTCATGAATGGGTACTAGTGACAACACCAATGGAGGAAAAGGGAGGAGGTTCAAATGAGTCACTCAATGGTTTGAAATTTGGTCAAAAAATCTACTTTGAGGATGTGGGTAGTTCAGTTAAAGCATCAGCATCAGCAACAACAGCAACCGGAGGAGGAGGAGGAGGTTCAGGAAGGAGAGTGAGGAGTGGTGGTGGTGGTGGTGGGGTGTTACAAAATGTGCAGCCACCAAGATGCCAAGTGCAAGGCTGCCAAGTGGATCTAAGTGATGCTAAGGCTTACTATTCTAGGCACAAAGTCTGTTCAATCCACTCCAAGTCTCCTGTAGTCACTGTTGCTGGTCTTCAACAGAGATTTTGCCAGCAGTGTAGCAGGTCTCTCCTCCTTCTATTTCCCCTTTTCCACTCTTGATAATCACTTTCAATTTCAGTTTAACTTTTTATTTTAATTACAAATTTGTCAAGTGGTGTCTGTTCCTTATATTTGGCATGCTAATTTGTTTGGATTGTTGCTGTGATGGGCACTGTTGTTGTCACTTCACTTGTTGAGCTTTCCCTATTGTCTAATTTGTTTGTCTTCTTCTCTAACCCAATTGCCTATCACATCTGTCTGTTGGATTCTTGGCATAAGCTTGAATCTTGCTTTCATTGTAAGAATTCTCTTGCTTTTGCTATTTCACCTGATAACTTTAGACTTGGACACTGTCTTACCAAAGAGGTTAAAAAAAACACAATGAAACTATGTTCTTGACCATTTATTATATTTTATTCTTTGTATCAACATATAATTAATGCTTAACAAAAAGGAACTCTAGAGCATCCCCCCACACACACTGCAAATGCATGCTGTGAAAAAAGTATTTTTGTTTTTTACCCAAGGAGTCAGGATTTTAATTCTTTGGACCACTTAGTAGGCATAAATAATAGTCCATGTGTTTTGATTGCTGATCTTATATTTATTTTTTTTGGTCCTGACACTAGTCCCAGTTCAGCTTTGTTTATGTAAATATGTCAATCTTCAGTATATTAAGAAGAAAATGGTAAACAAATGGTGTTCCACATGTGCTAGGTATAATAAACATTGTTTTTAGAACTTGTAATACTTTTCATTTTCCTCTTTTACATCAAGGTTGATTTTGCTTAATTTGCATGAATCTGACCAGACAGTAATTACACAACTAAGAAAAACAGGAAGGATACATGTGGAGATATGACATACTTAAACAGACATATTGACAAAGACATTCAGTTAAAATAACAAAATAATTAAGCTTACAAATTGATAGATAGACTTGTATAGCATTAAAAGCTAGTATCCTTTGGATGCTGGAATCTACTCTACATACAGGTATACATGACCAAACTTTATGCTATTGTGTATTTACAGTTAAAGGTTTCTAAGTGATGCATTAATTGAAAGGGGAGTTTTGGATTTGATGTTTTTATCTCACCAGAAAGCTAATGTCTGATAACTGTGGCAGAAAACTCTCTTTGGAGATTTAGCATTTCTTTATCAATTGCACTTGACATGTTTTGCTTTGATGGTTTCTTCTATACTTTGAAACTCAACATATCATTAGTATACTCTGTTGGAGCAATATCTTGTATTAGAATTTCACTATGAGATGGGTTGGTTCTTGTCTCATGTTGCATCTAATAACTTGTACTGAGGGCATGTGTTAGTTATTGTGGTGTCTGTGTGACTTCTAATTTACAGTGTATACTCATGGGTTTTCCGTGCTTGATGATGTGTTTTTGACTGAAAGGCATTCCAATATGTTAGGTTCAGTATCTGTTATGTGTTTCTGGGTTTGCATTGGACATGTGGACTGAATTGTTGTTTGTAAATAGATTTCATCAGCTTCCTGAATTTGATCAAGGAAAAAGAAGTTGTCGCAGACGCCTGGCTGGCCACAACGAGCGCAGAAGGAAGCCACCACCTGGAGCACTATTGGCAGCTCGCTATGGCAGAATGTCTTCTTCTTCTGCCTTTGGTTAGACATTATGAGTTAAAAATATCTCTTGGCTTTAATTCTGCTTTATAATTTGGCAAAGTTTTATATTGCAATGGCAGAAACCAGCAGTAGCAGAGCTGGAGGATTTCTAGTTGACTTCAGAGGATACCCACGTGGAGGCGTTGCTAATAGGAATCAATGGCCTCCAACTAGATTGTCCGAGCAAGTACCGGCCAATCAAACCACTGTCACAGGAAGGCCTCTTCCACAACCACCGTGGCAGAATTACGTCGCAGAAAACCCTTCACCTGATGTTTTCGCTCAAGGTTCAGGTTCAGGTTCAGCTGGAGGTACTGGTTTTCCCAGTCCAGGAATTCCTTCAGGAGAATGCTTCACAGGAGTTCCTAACTCAAGCTGTGCTCTCTCTCTTCTGTCAAATGAACCATGGGGCTCCAGACACCGTGCATCAGGTCTTGGTGCCAATGACTTGATGCACACTCAAGGTGCTGCATCCATGGCTCAATCAGCATCACCTCGTGATGTTGCTGTTAACCAATATCCAAACATGTGGGGATTCAAAGACAACAGCGCTACTACCAGCAGCAGCTCACACCAGATGCACCCACATCTAGGTTTGACTACCCCTGTTTCTCAGCCTGTTGATAGTCAGTTTTCAGGTGGGCTTGAATTATCACCACACAGGAGGCATTACACGGATGTTGAACAAACCGGGGACTATGATGACTCCAATCCCCAAACGACCAATTGGTCACTCTAAGTACTTTTTACCAATCTGGTCTACGATGCATTAGACATCCTAAATCTTTTCTTATGAGTTGTTATGCTTCCCTTTCCTCATCTTTCAGGGTTTATGACCTTGTCTTGTGTTTCTGTTGACTGAATCTTCGTTTGTATCTTGTAACTGTGAGACTCTCCCGACCAAACTTCAAGGCTTGTTATGCACATTAATATGCAGTCAGCTGTTTCTATCCATTTTCAGATGCTCAGGAGAGCACTATTCTGAGGTCAAAAAATCATGATGGCAGCTGAGCTTCTCATCCCAAGGCTCATCAGTTCATGAAACGACAAATTATTGGCTTAACTTCATTTGCAGCTCTAATGTTGTGAAGGATCTGAGCTCATTTCAATTTCATATCTTTGTTCGTCCAAATATCATTGAATTTAAAATTAAGATATGGCGCTGGCTAAACCACCTCAACATCTGATACTCTGTAGGATCGTATAGACAACTCTAATCTAAAAGATACCATAGTGATGTAGTTTGCTAAATAAATAATATACAACATGCTATTAATAAGTTAAAAACGTATTGCTATACACTGATAACAGTAGTATTATATCTATTCATCAATATTTGAACCATTTATCACCTGTATCTGTAAATATGTTACATAATAAAATTTGAATTAGTCAAGGATTTTCGAAGATGAGAACACACACGACAGACCTGGCAAACTGCAACATTAATCCTCAATGCTGACCCTTGATCTGGTTAAACTCGGTGATCAGGTGATGGATTCTGCTGTTGGGTCACACTGACTCAAAAAAGCAGATTAGAAGAGAACCCTTATAGCAATAATCAGTCGAGAAGAAGTTCTGATGATCAAACTCATGCTAAAAGCAGGCATTTCCGAGTCTGCTATATCATGCTGTTTAATGGTCATCTTCACCAATGCCAGGGCAGTTGGATGAAAGAGCTTCCGGTGATTCATACTGAAACGATATGCAAGTCCAGCCATAAGAAACCAGGAAACTGAGTTTTAAAAAGTAAACTTAATATCAAAATAGTAAAGATGTTAAACATTTAACATCACTACGAGGAAGTAGAAGGATACATTACACAGACCTGGAATCCACAAAAGAGGCAGTATTGAAACTCATCTCTCAGTTTTAACAATATCTCTTGCAAATCCTGCATCAATGTCAAACATACTATGTCAATTGTCATATCATATATAATCTAAAAAATATGAATAATTTTATCCCATAATAATCAATATATGTAGGCCTTGCTCCTGGCAACTATTCATTCAAATGCAGTAACAAATTTATGACACTGACAAATGATACCAGAGTAGAACCAAATAATCATCTAATGTGGGTCTCCTCATCCATGCTGACCTGTAAATCTGAGTCAAGAAAGAGTCTTCCCTGCCAATATTTTTTATACTGTAGTTTCTCACACAATACATGGGATTGATTTACCATTAATTTCATATCTAGACTCCTACCTAGCATAGATGAAAAGAAGATAGAATTTATGCTAGACAGTTTCTTATGCAATATTTTCCATGAGTTCCATAGCTGGTGCATGTCAATTACCAATACTATCGAGAGCCAGTAGAAATATGAAGAGAGTTCTAGGTGAAACCTTTGTGCCATTATTGTATGGAAATTCCTATATTTGGAAACAACTGCAATGAAAGTATGGCATAGAGAGATTGACATGGCCTCTGTCTTCACATTGATATTACTTGGGATCCATAAAGTGGATGTCTTGAATCTAGTACATAAAAATACAGTACTACTACTAATAACATGGAACTCTTTAGAAGACAGACCCTCACCAGACCAGAGTATGGATGTATACAGTTAGCCCAACTCTATCTCACTATTAACTGTTCTTTTCAGGAAACTTATCAAACTAAGGGGGGGAAAAAACAACAACCCAAGAGTTTAGTTCCAAGAACTGAAGTGACGACCTATTACCAATCAGAAAATGCTTAATTTAAGACAAAAGACCCAACTAATAACCACAAAGTAAACTATCTGGGGGGTATGGTATTCGGACATCTGACACATAATTTAAATATGCTAATGTTTCTATTTGCATATGAACCATCATATTTCAAATTTTTTTTTCACATCAAATCATTCTAGGAAAATATATATATCAAGAGTGTAATATACAATTCCACAAAGCATACTTGAATTCAAGTCACCAGCAATTAACTTATAGCTTTATTTTAATACGACACTTTGTGCCATAGAAAAAGCAGAACCAATATCAGTAGTACGATTTCATTTTGAAACACCAGTTTATTCAGAATCAATGTAACATTGAAGAATGGCTAGCAAAAATAGAATGTACAGCAATAAAACAAAAACAGTTGTAACAAACATACCTCTTCAGTTATTTCTTCCTCTTCCTCTTCATCTTCTTCTTTCTCTTCACCCTCATCACTGTCCTTAGGAATTACAACTTCTTTGTTCTCCAGTTGATCAAGAGCTGCCTTTGCTTTATTAAAATTTATAATAATTCTCCGGCTCTGCCACTGCAACTTCTGCCTGGACCCAAATTCAGCCATCAAATCCTGCTCCTTCCTCATCTTCCTCTCAGCCTCAATCTCCTCTCTCTTCCTCTTTTCTTTATAAGGATCCTCCCTTCCAATCCCAGCTCGTGACCTCCTAATCTCAAGGCCCAGAGGTTCAGCCCTGCCTGCACCCTCCTTGCCAAGGGACGAACCAGGTGTGTAACCCATTTGCGTAAGCAACTTGAATCCAACATTAGACTGTGGAATAGGAGCATCTATTTTTGCTATAGTTTGTTCATCCTCTTCTCGCTGTTTCCTCTCTCTTTCTATCTTCCGTCTTTCCTGCCAGTTCAAGGCTTTAGACTTCTTAGAAGATTGAGCAGCAGCTGATTTTCCATCAGATATCTGCAGACAACCCACATTAGCCTTTTCTCCCAGTGAGTAAACACATATCACAATGCACATATATCATTTTATTGTGAAGTACTCAAGCCACCCGAAAACAATGAGCATAGGTGCTAAATAGTTTAAATGAGAATCAAATCACTACATAATAATGTATAATGGAGAACAACATTACCGAAATGATCATGTTACCTTCATAGACAAACCACCCGAAAACAATATAAGTTGTAAAATTAGGGTTTTAGTAATGCCTTCGATCAGATTCTTAACTGCTTAATCAGCAAAGTTAAAAGAAGCACATACCTTATTCTTGAACGAAGGTTTCGAGGGTTTAGAGGTGTCTGGAGGAAGAAATAAAGAAAGGTCACCCATGTAATCATCTTCTTCATTATTGCTGCTCTGCTTCTCGATTGATTCAGCCATCAAAACAAATGAAATTTCAAAATAAACCCTGCTTCTGTTTGTTTATATTGTTACATGGAGAAGTGCAAAATTCTCCTACCACTTTGGACTATATCCACTTCTAGGGTTTTTATCTACCTCATTGTTGAGACCGTTAACATTAGGGTGGCAAAGGGTCGCATTGGATCAGCTCCCCCATGCTCGATTTCTAAATTATAAAATTGGGAAAATTAGGTAGATGGTGACTGAGGTCTAGTACAATTAGTAGTGCCCGCCATCGCCCGCCTGTGAATGGTCATCGGTGAAAAGCCTGTAACTATATGTTCATCACTGTACCCGCACGGTCCCGGACCATCCGCGGTTTTTACGTTCATTTGCCTCATTTAATCTGAATTTGTCCCTATGCGTAAAAGTCAGTAGTTACACGGTCATCGATAATGATGACCGTATCCGTCCGTACTCGTATCACCACTAAATACAATTATATCTATATTTCAATTTTAAACTTTGAAACTGCAGAATTTTACAAAGTACTGTAGTTAGAATTCACTGTATAGGTCAAAAACCTAAACCTACACCTCCGTTAGAGGTAAATTAGTCTCTCTATTTCTTTTTACAAATAAATATAAACAGAGTCAATCACAAATTAGTATTAGAAATGTAGGTGCAAAATTGATTCATAACTTCATTGTCAAATAGACTATATATATAAATATATATATATATATAATATATATAAAATAGACTAAGATCAATCACTAATTTGGCAAATATCAATAAATGATTAGATCAATCAGAGAATAGTATTTACTTGAAAATTGTAAAAGAAGTTTCACTATAGCTATAACTTTAGGAGGTCACATGAATATTGTAAAAGATAGAGCCAAAAATCAACCTATTAAGACATATGTGTATTCATAAAAAAAATTGTGTCAAAAATCAAGTCATATGAGTAATCATAGAAGAAAGAGCCAAAAATCAACTTATTAATATTAATATTATTTTCTCATCCAAATTAAGATAAAATCAAGTAGAGATATCTCAAAATCCTATTTTTTATTTTTCTACTTCTCAACAAGTACTACATATTTATTACCAAATTTTCTTATGAAATCTATGCATATGAATACCAATATTAAGATATACACATAGCAAACAAAAAAAAAAGGACCCAAAAACAAAGTGACAAAAGTACCATAAATCGAAGTGACGAAAGTATCATAAATCACAGTGACATACCTTTGCAAGGAGAATTGATAGGTGGCGATGCTAACGAGAGAAAGTAGAAGTTGCGTTTCTCTGCAGATCAAGGGATAATAAGGATAGTTGAGAATTAGATTAAAATTTTGAGTAAAATTGAGAAGTTAGAACAAATCATTTGTCATAAATTATTTCACGGGCTAACCCGCGAATAACTCGGCCCAACTCACTTAAACCCGCGAGTTAAACAAGTTGAGTTAAACGAGTCAATATTTATCCCGGACTAGATTTTTCTCGACCCTAACCCGTCCAAAATATGGATTAAATGGCCAGCCCGTTTACCAGCTCTAAGTAGTGGTGGGTTCCACTTTACCATAGTATGAAACAAAAAATAAAAAATAAAACTACATTTCAAACTTTCTAGTATATTTATCAACCATACATAAACATAAGCTGACTTGAGGAAAAGTTTGACTTATATCCCTCATTTCACTCATCTCACAAAAATCTTCTTTTTGGTTGAGTTTTTTGGATTTGTGTATTCCAAATTCATAAATTCACCACGCAACCAATTCTATTACATTTATGAGAGAGTTTTGTTGGCCTCGTAAGAGTGATTTTTTTTAGGGAAACAATGTAAAAGATATTTGTAGGGTTATTATGACCCCACTTAATTTATTTATTTATTTTAAATTTAAATTATTTTAAAATTAAGATATACTCTATTAAAAATAATATATAATACAATCATTTAGGTAATGAGATATATTACATTCATAATGTGCCACTTACTCATTGTTTAAATTTGGTGGAAAATATTGTCATAAATGTTCAACCAAATCTGCTTTCAATTGTTGATGTCTTCTTGAATCACAAATTCTAGCATTATTTTCAATATAACCTTCAATGGAGCAAAAGATGGTTGCAAATGTGGTGGAATCAAATGCTCATGACTTTGTTGGTGGTAATAATTTGAATCACACCTAATCATGTAATCATCTCTTTCATCTTCAACAATCATATTGTGTAAAATGATACAAGCTTTCATTACTTTCTCCTAGAGCTTTTATGCTCCATAATCGTGTTGGTTGTTTAATGATTCTAAAGTGTGCTTGAAGGATACCAAATACTCATTCAACATCCTTTCTAATGGACTCCTGGTGTCTAGCAAAATTAGCTGACTTCGGATCTTGTGGGAGTGTGATAGACTTCATAAACGTAGCCCATTCTAGATATATCCCATCTGTAAGATAATATCTCAAGTTATAAGTATTTGAACCAACGGTAAATTCCAATGTAGGAGCTCTCCTTTCTAATATGTCATTGAAAACGGGTGATCAATCTAATACATTTCGATCGATATTTTTACCGGACACACCAAAAAACATATGTCATATCCAAGTATCATATGAAGCAACAACTTCGAGTATAATTATTGGATATTGATGATCTCCACGACAAAATTGACCTCCCCATGCTGTCAGACAATTTTTCCAATCCAGTGCATACAATCAATACTACCTAACATATCAGGAAATCCACATTGATCCCTACAACAATGAGTCTTTGCACGTTAATTCTATTTGACCTTATTAAGTATTGTGTACCAAACACATTAATAATACCGTGAAAAAATTCTTGGGTTATAACTCGAATACGAACATACTCATCCACATAATCATATGCCATCCCATAAGCTAGTGAGGCATTGATGCAGTGCATTTTTGTAAGGGTGATAATCCTCGCCTACCAATAGCATCAAATCATTGTGTGAAATACTCATTTTTCCTTCATGTGCTTCACTAATGCGGTTGAACACATGTTGGCGCATTCTGAACCTTCGTTGAAATGTGTTAAGAAGAAACACCGGCTTTGGTGCGAAGTAGTCATTGAATAGTCTTATGTGACATTGATCACAATCCTATTGAATAGTAACTCTTTTAGATAATGAAGTGTTTCTAGAGGCTCCTAAAGAAGAACCATGCTCATCATCAAGTGCTAAAGTCTCCAACTGATGAAGAAGTTGAAATACTTGTTCATCTAAGTCGTCGGTTAACATATCTACCATAATTGTCGTGAGAATGTCATCTGAAGTTTCAGAATTATAAGTTGATGAATCTGAATTTATAGACATAGTAGAGAAAGTAACAAATAAAAATAAAGGTAAGTGAGATGCAAAGAAATGAGATGTCCATGCACTGATTATTGGCTTTTAAATAGATGTACAAGTGCAACATATTATCTTCAATGCGATATATGAGTAGGAGTAGTCATTTCATCATATGCAAAATTGGTCCATCATGACATCATTTAGTATGAGTACTTATTATTTCAATATGGTCCACTATGTGATCATTTATTTTCTTTTCTCTCTCTCTATATATATATATATATTATAAAACTAAATTACATGTATAAAGTTTTGGATTGGAGAAAAGAGATAACAATTAAGTAATTAAGATTGAAATTATAATTATTTTAATTACTAGTAAAATTGCTCACACATTGTGCGAGAATATAATACTTTTTATTAATTTTTAAATTTTTTAATAATAAAAATATAAATTATATTCAATTTTTTAAATAATTAAAAATATGTTATCTTATAAAATAATATTTAATATTGTAATATATTTATTTATATTAAATTGAGTATGTATAAATTGTAACTGATAAAATATAATAATATTTTTTAAAAATTGTTTTTTAATAATATTAATATAAATTATATTCAATTTTTTAAATAATTAAAAATATATTATCTTATAAAATAATAATTAAAATTGTAAAATATTAATTTATATTAAATTGAGTATGTATAAATTTTAATTGATAATATATTATAATATTTTTTTAATTTTACAATTATTTTATTTGTTAATATATATATATATATATATATATATATATAGTGTATTAAGTTTTACAATTTTAATTCAAAATATGTATAATACTTTATTTTTGTGTTAATTTTAATTATTTTTTTTAACTTACTATAAAAATAAAAAAAATGAATTAGAAGATAAAATTATCCAAATAAAGAAAGTAATCTTTGTATAGATATTGATAGTTGATAAGGGATGTCCTGCATTCATCTCGGTGTATTTACTTGTACAGAGATAATGCTTGTTGTTGTAATAGTGACCATTGCTTTTCGCGAAGAGTTATTATTTAGGACAGTAAGTGTCTAATGTTTGATATTCCGTGTGTTATATCTATGATCTTAATATAGTTTCTACGTAAAACTATATTCAAAATGTAATTGGAGCATTGTTGATCTTATTATTATTTTTTAAATAATAATATATTTAAATATATTAAATAATAATAATCAGATATTTGAAGTGATGTAATAAAAGAAGACATATTTAATTAATACATTAATTAAGGATAATATGCTAATTAGTGGCATATGAGTAAATAACTTGAAAAATGAACCTAGTTTATAAAATGTTATTAATAATGACATTTGAGTGAATAACTGGAAAAAATGAATTTAATTTATAAAATGAAATGGAACAATTTGAAGCATGTCATGTAGGCGGTTTTTGTAACTTTTAGAGAGAGAGAGAGAGTCCAAAAATTAAATTTATTTAAAATTTAATATTATAAATATGGGGGATTGAAAATGAAAACCATAATTTAAATTATATTACATTAAGAGTTTAGATTACTTAAAGTAGAAACAATTAAGTAATTAAGATTGAAATTATAATTTATTTTAATTAATGTCCAAAAATTAAATATAAGTTAAAATTTAATACTATAAATATGATGGGATTGAAAATGAAAACCATAATTTAAGTTACATTACATTAAGAATTTAGATTCCATAAAGTAGAAAATATAATACAATTACATTTTTTTTTTTTAAATTAATACCATGTATAATACAACTACTTAAACAATTTGCGGAAAAGTGAACTTTTTTAGTTTCAGCAATTTCCCGTTCTTCTGGAGGCAAATGAGAGATGTTCATCTCAAGCAGCTTAGTATCCAAGTCATTTTGAATCATTTTCTGTGCATTTTCTCTTTCAATATTCACAATATCTTCTTTCATTTTTTTTTAAATTTTTTTCCATTCTATCCATCATTTTTTTACAAAGTCAATCTTTTTGGTTTGGTGCTGGTTAAATGATTTCCAATGACTAAAAAGCAATTCATTTGATTTTACACTTGTCTGAGATGTGGATGACAATTGTTTCCCTTTTCTTTTAGCAGCTTTTACTCCAGATGGACGCACAAGCATATCAAGTTCCTTAATGTTAATACCAAGTGAATTTGAAGTTTCAGAGGAGATATACTCACACTCTAGAGCGTTTTGAACTACCGCCTCCAGAATCAGTGTCCCTATTGAGCCATCTTGGTTCCTTCCTTGGTATTTTCCCATTCATTCATATACTTGAAAGAAATGTTTTTATTTTTTTGTCTTATTTTGTAGTGCTTCAAATTCATATAGAATGTAGGCATTTTTGATGACATCATCCTCTCTAGTAACACTTTTTTGACGTTTTTTGATTTGATTATAATATGTTGCAAACTTCCCAATGAGTTTACTCATTGCATTCCTATGAGATTTTAGTTTGCTCGCATCTCTATACTTTCTGCTCTGGTCATTTTTGTTATACTCATCTACAATGCGCTCCCAAAATTGTCTAACCTTTTGATCTTTACTCACATTTAACCAACAATGGATCAAATTTTCATTCTCTTTTGTGCTCCATCTTACATATTTTTTTTGTTTATTCTCATTTTTTTTATTAGCCGTATTTAACACTTGATATTGAAACGTAGTATTGAACGGGGTACTAGGAGAGCGACCCGATGAAGATTGAGAATTATTGTCAACCGAGCCTATTGGTCTTGTATAGTTTTGATGATGCCCTAAGTATTAGTGGAATTATTCATAACCAATGGAGATGGATATGCGTAGAGTATGGGTTGAAATATTCTTGATATTGATAGTTAGGATCTTTTATAAAATGTGGATTTTGTGTGGATTGAGAATTCAAATTTGGGTGAATCAACTTTGGAAAATTTGGAGAGTTTGAGTTTTATAGGATTTGTTGAGGATGGCTATTGAATTAAGAATTGTTACCTGATTTGGGTGTTAGAGTCCATTTGCTAACTTTATAAAAATTAATAAATGAAATATGATAACCAAATGGAGAGAAAATGAAGTTGAAAGTGAACAAATAAGTGAAGTGTAGTGTAGAAAAATAATAACTCAATCGATTTTTATAGGAAAATATATATTTATTAATTATTTTATATTGATATTAAATATTAAATGATTAATAAATATTAAAAAAAATCTTTAATATTTTTATAGTAAAAATTTAATTTATATAATAAATTTTTTATATTATTTAAAGTAAAAATTTAGAAAAAGATAAAATAGAAATGAAAACAAAAATAATAATAATAAAAAAACAAACGTACAGAAAACGTGCAGATGACTTTGCCCCTCTTAGTTGTGTGTCAACGGAAAAAAAAATTCACATGCAAATACAACAGGCAAAGTGAAGCGTGCACGTCCCCATCAACTTTTAACTTTATTTTAGTGTACATGAAACTAGTGGCGGAGCCAGCTCAAGGCTAGGGTGGACTTCAACCTATGCCTCGCCAACCAAAATTTCTTAAATGTATGTTATTACTTTTCGAGGTGATGAAGGTTTTAAACACCATATTCTTATCTCTATTTATTTAAATAATTAAACTTTCCTTTAAATATCCTGATCTATAAATATTATCTTACTGTAGTGGTTTGGAACTACAGTTGATCCGGACTGATTGAACCGGATGGTTCAGGGCAAAGTGTGGACATATTCTAAGTGTAAAGGTATCCTGCAAAAGAACAATGAAATGTCCGAGCGGACATGGGACACCGGTGTGGTGTCTGCTATAGGCACTCCGACGCTCAAGTCAGTTCTAGACTGAAAACAAGAGAAAAGCTAGATAAAAGAAAGAGAGAATAGACTTCCTGTTACCAATGATTTCTGTCGGAAGAAATAGCCTCGGAAGGAAGACAATAGAAGAAGCTCTGGGCTTAACTTGTTGAGATTGATAAGGCGATCAGAGTCGTTAATTGTTCACCGGAGTACAATTGGAGATGAGGGCAGTTTGAGCAGTGATTTCAACAGAGTTTCAATAAGTGTGTGAGTGTCCCCGTTTGTGAGGGCAAGCCTTCTATTTATAGAGGCTTTGGGAGTCGTTGCCAGATTCTGCCGAGATCTTCGCGGAAAGATCTCCACAGAATCCGAGATTTCCCCAACAGCTTACTCGGTCAGCTGATGAACCTCGGAAGAAACATGGACCTTCAGGCCTCTCGGAATTATTAGGCCTGAGCCTTTCAGAACCATCAGGCCTGGGCCTGGGCCTTAGCCTATCAGGAGTTTTGGGCTTAGGTATTAACTCCGAACCGGGCTTAGGTGTTTTAGCCCACTACACTTGCCACAATTACTATTTTTGTTCTTTAAATAATCAAGATTTTAATTTTTACGATCCTTTAAATATTAAGTTATGTCCATTGATTCTACTGGAATCTTAATATACCCTATTCATAAAGTGGAAAAATGCATTAATCAAATACGTGGGAGAATGCACCCATTAAATATGAGAGAGAATATATTAAGCTAACTTGTCTTGAAAAATATATTATCTTTTAATTTCTAATATATTTTTAAAAGAAACTATTACATTTATTCTTTTTTTTTAAAACAATTTCCATTTCTTATTTTAAATAAACTAATTTATATATTTTCTATGATATGCTCAAGATTTAAAATAATTAAAATAATATAAAATTTATTATATAATAATTATATGATAAAGTTAAAAAAAGAAAATAAATTTCAATCCATTAAATTAAATTAAGTTTGTTATTATATTTTTAAATAAAAATTTAATTTGGATTCTTCCCAATTTTAATCAAAATATAAATTCTTGTAATTTAATTAGTTTGATTTTTATTTAAAAATTTTCAAATCCAAAACTTTTTTTACTGGATGTTAAGATTAAAATAAAATAGTAATCATCACAAATTGAGTTAAAATTTTAGATTATTTTGATTCAATTAATTTATACTATTCGATATATAGTTGTACAGCATGATTTTATTTAAAGATGCATTGCAATTAGATTTATTATATAATATCAAAATAATTCAATTTGATTTAATTTAATTTTTTTTCCTTAGCCTACATCAAATAAACATTTGGTTTCAATTTAATTTATGATTACTATTTCATATATTTACATATAATATAATTTAGATTATTATTATGTATTTATAAATAAAATGTCATTTTATTATTACTGCCCTCCTCTAAAGTTTAGGTTGGCTCCGCCATGGCATGAAACATACGTACAGACAATTCGAGTGAAGACAAAATTCAATTAAACGGGATTAAGGTGTTTACAACCAAATATTCATCTATCTTCATTAGTTTTTTTTTTATTTTTTATTTTTTAAAAATTTTTATTTCTCTTTCCTATCTGGGTAGCCATATCACCAAATACACCCAATAATTATCTAGCATTGTACATGACCTTATATATTTTGTAGATATTTTTATGTTAATTTATTTTTTAAATGGATTTATTTTGGCCTATTATAGTTGCCAGAGATTGTAGGAGTTGTAGGATATTTTTTAGCTGCCATAGGTTTTTTTTCTCCCTTGTAAATATTTATTTTTTGATTATTTTTATTATTTATATATTTATTTTTAATTTATTTTTTAATATTTAATATATTTAATATTTTGTATTTCACTCACGATATTAAAATAAAAAATTGGATATTAAAAGTGTGGTAGGTACTTACTGGAGTTTGTATTTGTCAATCATATTGACAATTACAAATTTGAGTATAAATATCTTGTGAATCATACTATATCCATGACACAATTTGGATTCGATGTGTTTATTGGATCCACATACACTTATGTCTTTCTACGCTTTGCACCATGTAGTGGTGTTAAACAGGCATGTCCGCGCCCGTCTGCCGGTTTTCGCGAAAAGCCCACGATTTCATGATCCTAAATAAATTGACCATGTGTGCATGGTCACGGTCCGGCCGTGAACTTTTACGCTATTTTAGTCCGTGTCCACCCGTACTCGCCTGTGCCTGTAAAAATCCGTAATTACATGGTCACCAATACAATGACCATGCCTGCCCGTGCGCATGCGGTCACAGGCTTAATTTCGATACCACTGCGTCGTGGCATATTAAGGTAATTTTTAATATAAAATTTAATTAAGTTAGTTAATTATATTATATATTGATTTTTTTTTTTTTAAAAATTGTAATTCTTAAAGAGATTGATGCTTATGTTGATTCTTCTTGTGGTGGACATTTTATATTTGAGTTATTTGATTGTCCACCGTGAGGACGATCACAGGAGCATACCTGGAGGAGGGAGCTCAAGCAACATCATTATAGGACTTATATTTCTTGTTTCAGATATATTGTTATTTCTTCTGAGTTTTTGGGATTTTGTAAGATTTAAATTTAATTTAAATTATTTTTTAAATAAAATTTAATAAAGTTTGCTAACTGATTTATATAATTTTAGTATAAGCTTTAATATTTCCATCATGGCGGAGAACTATCATATTGGCTTTTCTGCAATTGCCCCCATCCGAGGGATAGTTCTCATATATTTAGGAATTTTAGTGGACCCGGATTATATTATGGTAATAATAATAAATTTTGTTATTAGTAATTAAATATTAATATTTGTATCTTAGTTTTATTACAGTTAGTTGTATAGGCATAATACTAGTATCTCTGGTATATAGTGCCCGTTTCTTTCCAGATAGTCATGTATGAAATGATTAATCATAATAATCGTTATAATATAAAATTTTTTTATTTTATTTGATCCTTAGGTTTTTCTCTATAAATATCAAAAACTATAAAATAAAATGAAATAGGTCCATAGGGGGAGCTCCTCCCATTTTTTTTTTCTTTTCGGATCACACCTGAGCTCGCAAATTTGGATCCATAAACAATTCAAGGCAAAATAATAATAAAAGGAATATTTCTAATTTATAATAAATATACTAATAGTATAATTATTTCCATTTATGGAAATTGACCTGAGACGTATTAATAAGGGGATAATTATTCTATTTATAATAAATAGGGTAGCAATTCAAGTCCATTAAACCTTTCTCAATTTGGGATGTTACAATCCACCCCCCTTACAACATAACATCCTCATTGTAGTTTTCCCACAAAGTTCCCAGAATATTTAGCCTTGCTAGGCGATTGCCCTAGGATCTACCATCCACATGCGCACCTCACAGTTGCAGGGTTACTCTACTAGCGTTTGTAACGTTTAACCCCACCCTAGGATGACTCAAGGTGCTGTGGATGAACGCCACCTCATCACATAACCAGTATTTAAGGCTGATCACTAGTCCCACAGACCACAATTATGCTTTATAACATGCTTTGTCCTCACTCGCATTCTTTCCCCAGAAGGTCACCCATTATAAGATTGCTCCAAGACAAGCATGCATAACTTTAGAGTTCTCAACTTATGGGCTCCCGAAAAGTAATGTGCACATTGGTGATATGGGTAGCAATTCACGTTCTTTTAATCCTTCTCAATTGGCGATATTACATTCTTGAAGTGAATGGAAAAATAAAATTTGGGATGTCTCTCTTGGTTATAGACATTGAAAACAAGTACATTTCCATAAGATTTGCCAAAGAGGCTGCGAGAGTTGCACAAGGTATGTACTTTTTATAATGTTGCTAGCTTTTCTTATTAGAGTTGTGCTGGGATTGATGTGAAATTTGATTTATAGAGAAATATTAATACTTGCCAAATGCTTTAGATGCTATTATATTAGCTTTGATTAAAAAGGATTTAGTAAACTTGAAAAGTGCATGATTTTTTCAGCTTTGGTGATCAATCGAAGGTGTGTACAAAATGTAAAATCGAAAATTATTAAACTTAGTTACATAATTGGTTATCTTTTTCCATTCAAGCAGTATGCAGCCCAAGTAGTAGAATGTATTGACCACGTAAATAATTGTCCAACTAGGCTAGAAAAATAGCAGCTTTTCCTCAACATTCTGCTCACACTACAATAATACAATTACTATGCACTATGTAATTAGAGTAATCAAACAACAAGATGGAACATATACCTTACGAGCAGAGGCTCATCAATAAGTGAGCATGTGAGCATTTTAATGCTTTCAGAAAAATGGAAACCCATTTAACAAGAAGTTATAAATGTATTCAACTCGATAATGTTACAAAATACCAAAAATATCCAACATATGCTATTGATATTAATATAGTAAATATAGGGTCTAAACATTTTTACTATCAATTTAATTAAAAAACTTAATGAAATGTGAAAAGTACATTAAAAATGTTTCTTCGGTGTATAATGACTTCGGGTGAAATTTGAAGTGCGAATCTTCTTCATCAATGGACCTTCATGTGTTAGTGCATCTAAAGTTTTATAATGTTGAACTCCTTCATTGCTTTTTAAGGAATTATTCAAATGAAAATCAACCTGTTGTAACATTTGTATACTTCTTACAATTATATTATGATCTTAGAAGCTTAGTTGCTATTTTTATTCTCTCTATGTCAGAATTATACTACAAAAAATAGAATAAAACTATTGTTCTAAATGGGAGAGTTATTCCGTAATCATAAATCATATCAAATATTAAATAAATAAATAAAAATACATGATATCCTTATTTCAAAAATAAAACATGGTAACTCCATGAATTTTAAAACATAAACACCACAATCAAATAAATTAGATTGTTTAGGTACTTTAGCTGAGATGATCTCGAATGTTGTGGATAACAAAACTTTAGGATAAACTATATACATCTTAAACATAGTAGTATATCAAGTGTATTCAACTGTGAATAAATAGAACTATGTTAATTATGATCCATTACTAAACATGTTTTATACATGTTTCAAAGCAGCATAATTAACATCTTATAATTCTTAAAAATTGAGTAAATTGTTTAGCTACTCTTCTCAAATTGTCTAATAAATCTCATATCTCTGCTACTCATTCCTTTACATTGATGATTGCTAAAAATAAATGTTGATTAATATATTTAATATGAACAAATATCTAGTTTTCATGACCAACTAGCATTACAATATGAACTAAAAGTAATATATATATATATATAAATCATATTACAAATATGTTAGTAATATAAATCATATACCTTTTCACATCTCTTGAAATCATACATATATATCGATCCCATCGAAAATTTGCAGTCTTATAAGAATCAGAATTTACTATTTGCTATTATATTAAAAAAAAATGTATGTTACCATTGGACTTCCAAAAGCTAAAAAACTAGAATAAATAAGGCTAACAAAATGAATCAATACCAGAAAATATGTAGGTAAGAACCAATTGATATTATCATCTAATTTCGGATTCATCTTGATTGCGTGTAGCTCTACAACTATATTAATGATCTATATTGGAGTAAGGAGTAAGAAGATAATTATGTAAATTGTACCTATAACAATATAGTACAAATATAATTATTAACACGATAATATATTTAACATACCCGATGTAAGAGCCACACATTTGGTTGAAGGGTTAGTATCTCATCATGTCTAAAAATAATTCCACTAAATATTTTTGGGGAAGGTCTCATAATATATGTTAGGAAAAAAAATAAAAAATAATCATAATAATAATGATAAAAAAAAATATAAACTCACTCTTGAACTATCTTAATAAAATATTTAAGCAATCAACCTCTAATCTTCCTCTTGAAGTGACGTCATGTGAACATAGGAATTGTTTTTTCTCTTGCAATTTTTATGCAATAATAAATAATTTCATATGGAGAGAGTTGATTCTTTGAATTCTTTTAAAGTTTTTCTGAACATACTTTGGTCATAATATTTTTCCGGGACATATAAGAAATTTCTTCACTAAAAATAGATTTCCTATCATCCTGTGTCAACAACATAACAATTAAAAGAAATAAAAAAAAGAAGTTTGAAAAGAATAAATTGCATTGCCGATGTTATATAAATAAGATTTCTATATGATGATTTAAGGAATGTTTTCTTCTTCGGAAAATGTTCAGCACTACAAGAGGTATCCAAAAATCACTTCTTCAATATTGGCATATCGATCTTCATATTTTATACTTTTATTGTTTAAGCAACTATATGATACCCTATCAGATTTCTTCTCATTTAGTAAAGAGAAATCCTTTTTTGTAGGTAAATAAACCTTGACTTCTTCAATGGTTTCATCCACTCCTTCCATGGTTTCCTCCTTTTCTACCTTTAAACCAACTTTTTTCACTCCCACATTTCAAGAACAATGTGATACATCCATATCAATTTTTTTATCCTTTAGCGAAGTAAAATAATATTATTTTATCTAAATAAAACTTAAGTTATTTTGTGGTATCCTTGACTTCTTTCGTAGTTTTTTGATCTTCTACTATTACATCTACTATTTCCACTCTCATATTTAAATCAACATTTTTCTTAATATATAAGATATCAACCTTTTCCTTTGTTCTATTCAAGTCAGCCTAAAGTAAGCATACAATTTTATATTGGAAATTCAATTTATCAAAATTAGATTGATTAGACCATCAACTTTCAACTTCTCCAATTGTGGTGTCCTTTTCAACAATTGTTATATGATAGAGGAATAGAAAACTATATATAACAGTAATTGAATAAAGTTGTAGTTATTTATGATTAGAATAGATATGAATAAATTTAAAAAATCACTAATAATGTCATTAGTTTAATAGTATACCACGTTTTTATTGAATCCTCCATGCTCGTGTATTACCTTCATGATTCTCTTTATAGCCTTATCAATCTAATTGACAATGTGAATGATGGATTTTTCAACAATAAGAACATCTACAACTATGCAATGTAGATATACCAACTGAAACATTTGTAAAAAATATTACACTACAAAAATATTCGCCATTTGCAATGACAAGGCTTCACAGCCAATTTTTTGCACATTTATTGCAAATAAGAATTTGCTTCAAATTTGCGCAGATGTTACAAAAAATGGTGACACAAAAATCTTTTTTGCGTAAGACCGTTGCAAATTGCGCCAAATTTGCTACAACGAAACGGTTGTAAAATTCCGCGCAAATTTGTGCAAAACATGATTCTGTTCAATTCCATAGCAATTCATAACAATTTTACTTCAAATTCATAACAATTTTAACTTCCTGCCAATTTCAAATGCCTATACATATGTGGTAAATCCGAAGCTAATATTTACAAAAAAATTATCCTTGTAATTCATTGCAAATAGCCATCACAAAACCGTAGTAATGATGTTGCAAATAAGTTGCATTGCATCGCTAATTGGTCATAATTTTGCAGCTAGCTCTACTTCCCGTGTGTATAAAATGCGTAGCAAACCCATAGCTCTCGTTGCAAATCCAAAGCTAATCGATCGCAATTTCATCTCTAATGGGTTATAATTTCATAATAAATCTATAGTTAATTTTACATCCCACCATTATAATTATAGTAAATCCGTTGCAAAACAATAACTAATCTAATTATTTTTTTTATATCACTTATATATCAAATGCACACCTATAATAATATCTAAATTTAATTTTAAAAAATCCAAATTTACACCAAAATTTTCAAATAGTGTTTCATTGATATAAAATGCAATATGTAACAAGACATAATCCAAAGGTCATTTTGATTAATTTAAATTAAATACTTCAAAGTTTTAAAGTATCAACATAATGTTTGACGGGTAAAATATAACATGAAATGACAAAGTAAATACTAAATCGAAGGTTGATGCTAGTCATCATTTGCTCTCTATATGACTCACTTTATCACGTATCTCATCACGTATCTGTAGTGGGAAAAAAACCTACGACCTTTAAGGGTCAAAGGTAAGGTTGTAGCAACCCAAAAAGATTTTAGAGTTCCACATGCAAACTGGGCCAGAGCCCAAGACCAAGTCAATTCGGCTGAAACCACCTTCGGCCAAAACTATTTCGGCTGAAATAGATCCGCCAAGACCAGGCCTAAAAGGCATTCGGCCGAAGCAGGCTCAAAAGGCCCAACTACCTTTTTCGGCCAAAGGAGGATGAAAAAATCCAGCAACCTTCTAGACAATATAAAAGGGCCCAAGCCCAATCCACTTCACATACGGCTTCCTGAATCAATTCCAATTGAAATATTCTTCTCCAAATATAATAAGGAGTCCAAGTCCAACATAAATTAGAAGACCAAGTTTTAATGGGAAAGGAACCCAAATATCCCCTATAAATAGGAGATAGAGATGACTATAAAGGGATCCAATTTTTTGATTCATTGGAGCAGATTTTGTTCAATCACCATTGTAAGCTTTTAGCTATTTTTCTCAAGCAATCTCTTAACCTTATATTTGGTTGTGGTGTATTTTGCACCACAGTTTGGCGCCCACCGTGGGGCCGGAACCCACAACTACAAGGTTAAGAGCCTTGATTCCAAACCCTAATTTCGTCTTCATCCATGGCGACGACACGAGAAGACATGGTCTTCAGAACCTGAAAGCGGTCGTTCGAAAGGACTATGAAAACGATGCCGTATGATCGGCCCTCTCCCACTCTGCTCCCAATCAATAGGGATTTTTGTGATGTTAGTAGTTGTGTGAGAGAGGTTTAGCCTACGGATAATGATTTTAGAAGTCAAGTTTTTGTTCATAAATCCCACTATCATAAGAGAAAGAGGCTTGGCATAGAGCCTGGACATAGTGATCATCATTACCAAAATATATTCAAAGTCTCTTCCAACCAGATACAAACTTCCAAATCAAGGTGATTGGTGGGCTCATCAAGTAAGAGAATGATCGAGTTGATTAACAAAGCACGTACTCCTCGTTCTCCGGCCACCAGAAAAATCTTGAGTCTTCTTGGCTTTCGTCTTCTTATTAAAACCAAGACTATATAATGTTTCAGCAGTTGTTAGATGCTTCTAAACGCTTATAAACAAGTTTAAGTTGTTCCCAACCTCTTATCATCCTGCGCTGCCAAGATTTCAGCTTCTTTCTCCAAGTTCACCTCTCCTCATCACAATATATGATAGGATCCAGAGAAGACATACCAGAAGCTTCCATATCCCTTGTAAGATGGTAAATATCCATGTGATCTGGAATTGGGAGCTCACAACACCCCATTGTAGTCAACATTGTAGATTTTCCACATTCGTCCAATCCAAGTAACCGTAATGTTTTCCATAATTGAGCTCCAATTAAGAATCAACAATAAGATCATATCCAACATTACGGCTGGAGGAATCTTATCTCTTTTTGTAATGAGATAGGCATATCATATGCTCTAAAATCAACAATTTCCAAGGGTTTTAATGGGCCCGCATTTCTATTTGTCATGGGAGTGACCTTTTCCCTATCATCATGTTCCCTATTCTTGTTATATTGGTCGGATAGCCTTGTCAGCCGCTGCTGTTAATGATGCTGCTGCTTGAATTCTATTTGGCTCTCGTTGTTACTTTGTCAGGATTGGATAAGTCCCTACTCGTTTCCCTCTAGATTTTGCTATGTAAAGCCAGCTTTGCTTGAATCCTACTTGGCTCTGTCTTACTTTGTTAATTGGTTTTCATTCATAACTGATATGAGGCATCCATTACCCGTCTGTGCACCTTCGCGATCGGTGTTCTTGTCCCCAAAGAAGGTTCTCTAGGTGGACAACTTGTGGAGGAGGTGGATGATCTTATCTCTGGACTTTTGCTTCCATTGTACTTTGTGACAAGTGGGTTGAAGACGAATACAGCCACTATTAAAGGGGCTCGGTCTTGGAGGTTCCTTGTTTGGTTATAATTCGGTATTTTGGGAAGGTTGTTGGAACCGTTGGTGTCTCCCTTGCCCGTAAAGTTCCTGTGCATTATTCACTAACTATTGGGTTTTTGGTGAACTCTAAAGGCTTGGTAGAGGATTGTCCTCAACATTGGTAAAGACAGAAAGTGTACAAGCTAGACAAAAGAAACATAAACTCAATCTACAAACACAAAACAATCAAGAGAAAAGACACTAACACACACTCAGCTCAAGCTATTGGCCTGTTTCCACAGTAACAACCAATACCAAGTCAGTCCCAGCAGAATCAAGGTCTTCCAAATCCTAACATGTCAAATGGTTCTCCATCGTCTAAAAAATATTTGCAGAACCAACAACAGAGGCCTCATAGTAATAGTATCAACAAAAGCACTAGAACCTTACAGGACTTTCCTTCCTTTAAGAATCAGACCCAGCAATTATAAGTAAGATGACAACAACAAAGCCAATATGTTCCTCCTCAAGCCAGACAACTTGACAGTGATACAGCTAGTGAAGGCAGCCCATCAACAATTGATAGTAGAGTGTCACGTGCAAACATGAATTTGTATTCTTAGAACCTCTTTGCTCGGCCTTAACAGGTACGCTTCCACGCTCTCTTCTTCTTAATTTCCATAGCTTCATCACGTAATCTTGTTTTCAATTTTGAACATGGACTTGAGTGTCAAATCTCTAATAAATTGAGAAGTTATTGATTTTAGCACATATACAGAAAATCAGTATGTCAGTGGCTAAGAGAGGAGTCACGTGGTGATCATACTTTTACAATTTCAACTTAGTTCCCTACATTCATAATTTTCATGGAAATATTCTAGAACAAAACTTCGTTTTCTGCTCTTGTTTCTTCCCATGTGTTCTTGCTCTTGGCTATGCTTGCTTTATTAAAACTATAAGTCAATTTGTCAATAGCATGATGGAGGCCTTTAAATTGTGCAACTTCATACCATTATATAGTGTAGACTTAAGATCTGTGCACTCAACCGACACAGGGATCGGAAATCATAAATAAGATAAGTATTTCATTTGAAAACGATTTTCTGTAATTACATATTTGCGCATGCACAATCTTTTTGACTTTCGGCTGTAATTTCAGTTAACAATAAAAATCGTGTTGAACGATATTAAGATCAACATATAAATCCCGGTGTCATTCCTCGCGTTAAGGTTGGACTTATCATTATGTTTGATTTATCACATGCTACTTCTTTTTCTTTCTGTTGAATATCTATGGGTGTATAGGACTTTCCCCCTTTTCTTTAGTCATTTACTTTCAGAGCCATCAAGAGTACGGACGAAATAACTGCAAAAGAGCAACCCGAAAATTGCCAAAGGGCTAGCCTCTAATAAATTCGGAAGGTTTCGGGCAAAGAAGAATTGTCAAAAGGCAACCAACAAAATTGCCAAAGGGCAACCCAAATATTGCCAAAGGGCTAGCCTCTGATAAATTCAGAAGGTTTCGGGCAAAGAAGAATTGCCGAAGAGCAACCAACAAAATTGTCAAATGGCAACCCAAAAATTGCCAAAGGGCTAGCCTCTGATAAATTCATAAGGTTTCAGGAAAAGAAGAATTGCCGAAGGGAAACCAACAAAATTACCAAAGGGCAACCCGAAAATTGCAAAAGGGCTAGCCTCAAATAAAATTCGGAAGGTTTCGAGAAAAGAAGAATTGCGAAAGGGCAACCAACAAAATTGCCAAAGGGCAACCCGAAAATGGCCAAAGGGCTAGCCTCTGATAAATTCAGAAGGTTTCGGGCAAAGAAGAATTGCCAAAGAGCAACCAACAAAATTACCAAAGGGCTAGCCTCTGATGAATTCAGAAAGTTTTGGGCAAAGAAGAATTGCCAAAGGGCAACCCGAAAATGGCCAAAGGGCTAGTCTCTGATAAATTCAGAAGGTTTCAGGCAAAGAAGAATTGCCAAAGGGCAACCAACAAAATTGCCAAAGGGCTAGCCTCTGATAAATTCAGAAGGTTTCGGGCAAAGAATAATTGCCAAAGGGCAACCAACAAAATTGTCAAAGGGCAACCCGAAAATTGCCAAAGGGCTAGCCTCTGATAAATTCAGAAGGTTTCGGGCAAAGAATAATTGCCAAAGGGCAACCAACAAAATTGTCAAAGGGCAACCCGAAAATTGCCAAAGGGCTAGCCTCTGATAAATTCAGAAGGTTTCGAGCAAAGAATAATTGCCAAAGGGCAACCAACAAAATTGTCAAAGGGCAACCCGAAAATTGCCAAAGGGCTAGCCTCTGATAAATTTAGAAGGTTTCGGGCAAAGAAGAATTGCCAAAGGGCAACCAACAAAATTGCCAAATGGCAACCCAAAAATTGCCAAAGGGCTAGCCTCTAATAAATTCAGAAGGTTTCAGGCAAAGAAGAATTGTCGAAAGGCAACCAACAAAATTACCAAAGGGCAACCCGAAAATTGCCAAAGGGCTAGCCTCTGATAAAATTCGGAAGTTTTCGGTAAAAGAAGAATTGCTAAAGGGCAAGCCGAAAATGGCCAAAGGGCTAGCCTCTGATAAATTTAGAAGGTTTCGGGCAAAGAAGAATTGCCAAAGAGCAACCAACAAAATTGCCAAAGGGCAACTCGAAAATTGCCAAAGGGCTAGCCTTTGATGAATTCAGAAAGTTTCGGGCAAAGAAGAATTGCCAAAGAGCAACAAACAAAATTTCCAAAAGGCAACCCGAAAATGGCCAAAGGGCTAGCCTCTGATAAATTCAGAAGGTTTCGGGCAAAGAAGAATTGCCAAAGGGCAACAAACAAAATTGCCAAATGGCGACCCAAAAATTGCCAAAGGGCTAGCCTCTGATAAATTCAGAAGGTTTCGAGCAAAGAAGAATTGCCAAAGGGCAACCAACAAAATTGCCAAAGGGCAACCCGAAAATTGCCAAAGGGCTAGCCCCTGATAAATTTAGAAGGTTTCGAGCAAAGAAGAATTGCCAAAGGGCAACCAACAAAATTGCCAAAGGGCAACCCGAAAATTGCCAAAGGGCAAACTTCTGATAAATTCGGAAGGCTTTGGGCGAGAAGAATTGCCAAAGGGAAACCAACAAAATGGCCAAAGGGCAACCCAAAAACTGCCAAAGGGTTAGCCTCTGATAAATTTAGAAGTTTTCAGGCAAAGAAGAATTGCCAAAGGGCAACAAACAAAATTGACAAAGGGCAACCAAAAATTACCAAATGGCTAGCCTCAGATAAATTCAAAAGGTTTCGGACAAAGAAGAATTGCCCAAGGGTAACCAACAAAATTGCCAAAGGGCAACCCGAAAATTGCCAAAGGGTTAGCCTCTGATAAATTCAGAAGGTTTCTGGCAAAGAAGAATTGTCAAAGGGCAACCCGAAAATTGCCAAAGGGCATTCTGATAAATTCGGAAGGCTTCAGGCGAGAAGAATTGCCAAAGGGCAACTAAAACACTGCCAAAGGGCAAACCGAAAACTGCAAAATGGCAAATCTCTGACAAATTCAGTAGACTGCGGACAAAAGACGGCGAAAACGCGATCAAAACACTAGGAGATGCGAGCGAGAGAATTTTCAAAGTATAGCAGATGAAACCTGCCAAGACGTACTTGACCGAAGCAGTCAGAGAACCCAATGGGGCCACGCTCGGTCAAAGAAAACACAACAAACCCTCAAAAATCAGTGCAGAACCAAGAGAACTCCCCAAGACAATAGGGGATTGAACCGGTCCAAAGCCAAAAGTACAAGAAATGATCTCCTTGGCCGAAGACAGAAACTGGGGGATTGATCCCCAAACCTGTCTACTGACAATAAATAGATGAAAATAACGAAAGGTAAAGTACCAAAAAGCAAAACACTACCTGAAACGGGTCAAAAGGACTTAACCGTAGGCTTGTCCTAAACATCGGCTAAAATCACAAAGGTAAAATACAGCCGAATTGTAAAGAGCGGTAAACAATTGAAGATTGACCCCTAGCTTCGGTCAAAGTGATCCAAAATCTCACGCTAAGGATTGGTCCCTAATTTTGGCCGAAAATCGCCAAGAACCTCAGATTGAAACGGCCCGAAGACAAACTAGCCATGGAGCGACCCCTGATTTTGGCCAAATTTTCCAAAAGAGGACATTTTAATCAATCCAAAATGTGCAATACCAAATTAGTCAACTCTATAACTTTTAAAAACAGGTATCACGATATACTTTCGACCAAAAATATCTCGGTCGAAATCACTTACGCAAATACATGGAAACCACGAAGGAAAAGTACAACTGGGAATTGGCCGAACTTTCAGCCGTAATCCTAAAAGCCAATAGCATTGATCCCGAACCTTCGATCGAAACTCCCACTAACTTGCATTGCCATACTTGAAAAATCAAGTAGTGGTAATGGGGGATTACCGTAGTGGGAAAATAACCTACGACCTTTAAGGGTCAAAGGTAAGGTTTTAGCAATCTAAAAAGAGTTCAGAGTTCCACAAGCAAAATGGGTCAGAGCCCAAGACCAAGTCAATTCGGGCGAAACCACCTTCGGCCATAACTATTTTGGCCGAAATAAACCTGCCAGGACCAGACCCAAAATGCCTTCGGCCGAAGCAGGCTCAAAAGACCCAACTACCTTTTTCGGCCAAAGGAGGACGACAAAAATCCAGCAGCCTTCTAGATAATATAAAAGGGCCCAAGCCCAATCCGCTTCACATACGGCTTCCTGAATCAGTTCCAATTGAAATATCATTCTCCAAATATAATAAGGAGTCCAAGTCCAACATAAATTAGAAGACCAAGTCCTAATGGGAAAGGAACCCAAATATCCCCTATAAATAAGAGATAGAGATGACTGTAAAGGGATCCGATTTTTTGATTCATTAGAGCAGATTTTGTTCAACCACCATTATAAGCTTTTAGCTATTTTTCTCAAGCAATCTCTTAGCCTTATATTTGACTGTAGTTTATTTGGCACCACAGTGTCTCAATTAACAAATTCTCATTCACTGCTTGAGGTATACTTACATTACCCTTCAATATGCGAGAACTTGTTATATTAGCCAACCCATATATTCTTGTCCACTTTGAACTTCCTGCTGCTTTAACAAATATGTCATCATCATCCTTGGTACCAGATTCTATTTCCTCACCATTTGCCTCTTAGTTGGATTTTGCTTTATTCAATTTCTAATAGTTTTCCTAAAAATGAAAATCAAAACAAGATTGACTTCAACATAATCCACTAGCCTATACATTTACTTCATAAGTGACATTCACAAATGAGTTAAACCTATTTGGCACAGTATTCATAGAATTAAAAAAAATTATAAAAAAAAAAGCTCCGAAGCATGTTATTTCATGCCTTCTTGGAGGTATAGCCAACAATCTGTACATGCTAGCAATAGCTATACATATGTAAGTATTTGTATAGCCAACTACCTGTATAAATACTTGAAAAAAAAATCAATTTCTAACCCATTTATTAACCAAATTTCCACCCATTTTATCAGACCAAATAATTAAAAAAAAAAAATACACATTCCAAACATGCATTTTTGTTACACTTCATACCATTTGCACATTTAAGAGATACACAAAAACAATATCATATACAGGGATGGCAATTTTTGCCCTGACCCACGGACCTGGCCTGTTCCAAGGTGCCCTGATCTTATCCGACCTACTTCGTACGTGAAATGGGTCAGGTAGAGGCCGCCCTGCCCTACCCCGCATGCAAGGCAAGGCAAGTCTAAATCTGGATAGTGCCCTGCCTCGCCCTGCCTTACCCGGCGCTCACCCCGCAATATTAATTAGTTTTTTAATTAGTATTTTATTTAGATCATTTATTTTTAATTTCTATTTTGTAAAAATATTTTTAATTTACCACTAATATTAGACATAATATTACTATCTAAACAAATTTAAATTTGGTAGAATTTAAATAGTATTAAAAATTAATTATTTCCATTAACGGATAATATTTATGTAATTTTTATTAAATAAAAAATTACTTGAATATCAAATAATATAATAAATTAATAATTTGATTAAAATATTTTTTTTTCTAAACTCAAATATCATTGCAAATTTAAAAATATAATTTTTTACAAAGTAGGAAGTAATATAAAAATATAATTTAAATATAATTTTTTAAATTTCTTTTATGAAATATAGCAATACAAGTCCCCGCAGGATAGGGCAGGTCCCCACGGGGCAGGTTGTAGGTCCAAATCTTCTGCCCCGCACCATAGGGCAGGGCAGGTCAGGTTAATCTGCAGGCAGGGCATGTCCAATATCTCAATGACTTGCCCCAACCTGCCCCATTGTTATCCTTAATCATATAGTACTAAGGCCTTTCCAACTTTCAAAAAGCAAAATAACAACACTAATTCCATATTAGTTTATATTAACAGTTGATCACTCTACAACTGTAGAATAATATACCAGGATATGTTTTTCATAAATAGCAATTTTATCCTACCTAGCTACTAATCTAATTAAAAAATTCATCTAACATCACATACATAACATCCTTAATCTTAAAAATTTACAAGTACCATGATAGTAAAACTTAACAAAAGTAGGAAATATATAACAATCAAACACTATGTCACATTTAATTCATGCATTGCATCTAATGAGCAAGTAGAGGAGGGTGTTATTGGATTAAAAGATTCAAATGTTCTTATCCTAGATGTTTGAGTTCCATATGAATTAAGAGTTCTATCTGAATTAGGAGTTACATCTAAAGATGGTGGTTGGGTAGGCATTATGGCTGATGGCGTGGGCGGGACAGTTTCTACAGTTGTTAGTAAATTAAGAGCAGTAGTTTCATTAATAACATATTGTTTTAACCTAGTAATTTCTGCAAACCATTTCTAGTTGATAAGCTAATGTCTCAAGTAGACTATGTGGATCGTCCTCTTCCTATTGGTTGAGTGCATCCTCTTCTTCTAGGCACTATATCTATAAACAACCCATAAAATAACTATAGTTTATAAGCAAAATTAGAACTTCCAAAATTAGAATATGAAGGGGTAAAATGAAGTTACCTTTTATAGATTAAATAAAAAATAATATGTATTTCATACCAGACAAAACAAAAGGACAAGTCTAATTAAAAATCATCACAACCACTCATTAATTTTCTCTTCATCTTTATCACTTTTTATGATCTCATCTTCTGAAGTATAGTATTGATACTCTTCATCATTCCCTTCTAGTAAATTCTCACTTATATGCATTACAACACGTATAGGATCATTTAAAGTATCTGGTATTTCACATTCATTTACATCAAAAGTTTGTAGAGTTGTATCATTTTCTTAGAATGCCACTTCTATTTGAGAAACATCTGAATGAGCTACAATTTCTAGCAACTCTATGACATGTCTAACTTTAACCTTTTCCACTGATAACCAATCAATATTATCCCATCTTATAGGCGAAAATGGAGCATAGTACACTTATTTTGCTTGACTTGCCAAAATAAAAGGCTCATGCTTCCCAAATCTCCTCCTTTTATGTACATCAACAATATTATATTTATTATGAGTTCTCGTACCCACATTTGGAATAAGATCATACCAATCACAAAGGAACAAAATTATTTGTTTGATTGGTAATGTCGGGTACTCTAACTAAATGACCTCATGCAACCTACCAAAAATAATCACTTGATTGCTCACTGTAGTTTGTCCCTTTAATACATACACCACTGTTCTTGGTAAATCTATTTTCATTTCTTCTCTTTGCGTGAAATTTAAAACCATTCACTAAATACTCAAAATACACCTTAGCGCCATAATAAGGTCCCTTTTACAAGTCTTTTAAAAATTTGTTGTTAACACCATTCAAAGGGTTATACACCTACATGAAAAGCACAGATATTCAAGATAGGTGCCTTAGACAAAATTAACTAGAAAATGATCGGTACCAAATTTACATAAGATTTGAACCATTTGGGAAAAATGATTATCCAAATGCATATCAAACTCAACTAAGCTAATGGCGGAATTTTGAGTGCGTAATTCTCCAATATATAATCTTCATAATATAAATAACCATCATTAGGTTTATCAAGAATGAGAGTGTAAAATAACAATCAATAAAACTTCAAAATTTTTACTTACTTGGTAAATGGTTCAACTTCTGCACAATTCAACAGTATATACAATTCAGTTGCGTTCCTCTTACATTTTGTCAACCTACGGTTCTTTGGTTGACCCATTGATCGACCACAATACTTAAATATTGATAACATTGCTTCAATTTCCTCCTTAGTTGGACCATCGTCATTCCGTGACACAAGATGATGCCTTGTTGATACATGTGGCACAAAAAAATAGGCATAAAATGTAGTCACTTCTTTTAGCAAGTACGCATTAGCAATTAAACCTTCAATTACTGCCTTATTTTTAACCTCCTTTCTCAAAACACCATTTTAACTGCAAGATGTATATATAAGGCTTAATGTGCATATAATAGTAAAGTTGACTTCAATTAACTAGTTTAAAACTCTGTAAAAGGTAAATACCACTCAAATGGATACATCCTAAAATATTATATAGGCCTTGGATTCGAGCTTCATATGGTAGATGGATCGGAAATGTTCCATGCAATTAAGATAAAACCTCTCTAATTTACATAAGATCTTCGGAATTTCACCTTCAAGTCGTCTCATATCATCCTCCCGTATGACTGAACATGTTAGTTGTTTAAAATATATATTAATTTCAGTTATTTCCTTCTAAAATCTAGTTGATAATAATTCACGAAAGGCAATTTAGAGTAAACGTTGCATAAACACATAACAATCATGGTTTTTCATCCCATACATTGTCAATTTTTTCATATTTACACATCAAGCTATATTAGAAACATAACCGTCAAGAAACCTTAGTTCTTTTAACCATTCACAAATTGCTTGTTTTTCATGCTTATCCAATGAGTATATTGCTTTTGGATATTTACCCATTTCTACATTTTTCTACAACTCTGGCCTATCACATAACACCTTTATTTTCTTTCTTTGACTTTATCTTTTGATTTACCATCGATGTTCATAATGTTATTGAACAAATTATCAAAGAAATTTTTTTCAATATACATCACATTGAGATTATGCCTAATAAGCAAAGAACTCCAATACGACAAGTCCCAAAAAATACTTTGTTTCTTCCATCCACTACCACTTAGTGTAGCAATGACCATACTGACTTCATCTGAGTCTAGATCAGTAACTTTCAATTAATCAATAACATTAAGCTTATATTATTTCTTCCCCAGTTTTTATAGGTGGTGGCATGTAACGAATTATTTTATTTTTTCTGAATCAAGTTCTATTCCTTCGCCATGGATGGTTAGCTAATAGAAATTTTCTATGATTATCGAACCATGTTCGCTTTGATTTGTTGGAAAGTGTAAAGGCATCTGTGTCTTCCATACAATGAGAACATGATAACCTTCCACTAGTACTCCAACTAGAAAGCATCGATAAGGTAGAGAAATCACTAATTGTCCATAACAATGCAATATGCATAATAAAATTTTGCTTCGTAGACACATCATATGTCATAACCCTTACATCTGATAATTGTTTCAAGTCTGCAATCAATGATTGTAAACAATATATCTATTTTCATTTTCAAATTGTTAGGCTCTATGTATTGTTAAAAATATGTACTTCGACTTACCACTCATCTATGGTGGAAGATTGTAATAATGATTGGCTATGATAAGTATGGTTCTCTGTATTGCCCAAATGGCTGAAATCGGTCGAAACTCAATCCAAACATGACATTTCAAGTCTAAGAAGCAAATGAGGGATAAAGATGATGAAAGTGCTTCCAAGTAGGAGATTCGAATGGATGAAACATAACTTCCTCCTCTGACTTGTGTTCTGTATGCCATCTCATATCTTTTGTCGTGGCATTAAGTGTATAAAGCCGTTATAACCTTAGAAAAAGAGAAAAGTAATGGATGACCTTGTATGCTTTCTTAACATGGGCAGTTCATCTGTATCTTGATTGTTGGCAAAACTTGTACACAAGCAAATCTACATGACCACCCCAGTATATCATATCATTATTTCTACAATAGTCAATCTTTTGCACTGGGAGGCCTAAACATTCAATTAATATTTTCATTCCCAGAAAATTTCAGGGAACACATTATCCTTTTTGGTAGAACTTTGTTAATGAATTCAGCTATCTGATCAAAACATCTCTCTGAAAAATGGTGTTCAGTCTTCATGTTGAACATACAAGCCATGGCAGAAAACTTTGTATGCTTTTGACAATTAGTTTCATTAGTCGCTTCAAGCATTCGAAATAGTTTTTTAGATTCTTCTTTTCGTTCCTCCTCTATATAATCAGAATGGGAAGAAACTCCAAGCCCTTGTAGAACCATTTCACAATATTGTCCACCTACTCCACTATGAATTTGATCGACTAATTCAACATCATGATCTCTAAAAGCTCTACTTATGTCACCAACCCATTATTCTCCATGTGCTTCATCCATTGATAGTAATCAGGTATGAAGCCAAATTTTGTCACGTGGACCCAGACTTCATCCACCTATTGGAAAAATCGGTTTTTACATTTAGGCTTAGAATAAATACTTTCTAGATGAAAAACTGCAAAGTCTAAAAACTCTTGTATAGTTTCTTGAAATACATTATTCAATCATCTCTAACAAGCGTTTCATACATCCATCCTCAATCCATACTCATTATCTTATGTTAATCTAAGAGAAATTATAAGTAGGAACAGTGGTGTCACTACATGCAAGGACTAGCTAAATTTATTATTTTCAACATAAATTTTAATTAGCCTAAAACCAAATGCAAATGTCACAAGTGAGCAAAAATTGATTACTAGTAATTGTAAAATAGCTTCCTTCATTTCTGTCCTTACTGCTGTGTGATGCACCTTTCAAATTTTCAAGAGCTTTTCTAGCTGAGATATTTATGTTTGAAACTTTTTTATTTAGTAAAGATATTAAAATGAAAATACATAAATTACTTTTAATATTGTAAAAATCAAACCTAACTAAAGAAGCAACCATTCAAAAAATGTGTATCATTCCAAATCACATGATGGTGATGATGATGATTATGATAATAATAACTGGACAAGTCATTCCAAGTAAATGCACTAGATCACACAATTCTTTTTAAGAGATGAAATACAAAGTATTCTTAAGACCAGGAAAACCCGCAACACAAAATCCAAATAAAAACGGAAAAGAGCTTTTAAAATTAAACCCTTACCATATGGAATGAAAAAATCATAATTCAAAAATCATGTCTCATCACTACAGATCGTTGTAGTTTGCGAATAATAGTACCTAAGATGTCAAATCTGAATAGTTGGGTTCAATGAAAGCAATATACTCCATGTATGACTTTATTTCAAAATGGATTCCTTATCAACTCAAAATTGGTGGTGCTTTACAGCGAAATTCATGAGCAAAAAAATTTATCCTTACTAATTTTAGGAAAAGAGTAATTAACTACTACATGTAACTGCTGAATGATCTACAATTGTAAATGTCATCTCTTTATTCTATTCACAAAATTAGTTGACTTGATAAATGATAAAATTATACTTGAGAGGTAAAACATTATGTCTATATTCATATCAGTTTAAAGTTAAATCAAAGCTAAGGAAGTGTTTTGCCACAAGTGTGGTATGCCTGAAGCACTAATGTCATCTCCTTTCTTTCTTGGATAAGGGTTCTGTATGCATTAGAAAACGACAAACAATAAAAATTTAAAATAAAAAGAATTCTACAAAACAAATGTGAAAAGAGTTTCATATCATATTAATTTACTCAAATCAAATAAAAAGAAAAACTATTCACCAAGAGTTGTATACCAGCCGGTTCAAATCCTTTGTGTCTTCAGATAATGACAAACGATATGCATTAGCTTCACAGTACTCTATAATAGAAATAGATTGAAAATAAAACATATAATCTAATATATCCAAAAATAGATATACATCACACACGCACATATTTGTGTACAATCCAAAGTATAAACATAGATTATGGATAGTATCATAAACCCAGTAGATTATACGGAGGAAAATCATTTTACAAGCAAATTAAATCCATTGTAGTCACTTTGGAAAGTAGTTCAATGAGTAAATTTTACTTTCAATCCCATCACATCAGCAAAGTAAGTGAATACAAGCACCCTTAACAAGTTTCCTGTCAAATCAGTTCAATGAGTTTCACAAGATTAAACACTTTTCAAGTCATTACCTCTATAAATGCTCTGCAAGCAATTGGTTCTATGAACAAAGCTATAAAGTTTATAATGATGATTGAGACTCATCAAAATTCAATATGTGAAACCAATGATAAATAAAACCTAATGAATGAACAAATGACAAAGATCTTAAATGTATAAGAGATTCCAACCACCACTAGAAACAATATTAATCAAACCATGTAAAAGTTTTCAAAGGATCACCACAACAAGTAACTACTATCATCATATTTAGAAACAAACTTCTCAAAAGGTGACATTTCTGGTCGACTATTAATATTCCCCTCAACCAATAGCATAACATGAACAATAAATTCATTCTACATTACTAGCCAAAGAGAAAAAATGCAGTTAGGTTAAATCCCATTACAATCGTTAAGCAGAATAAAAAAAATATCTATATTGAAGTGGTCAAAGGTCTAATATTTTACCCATTTCAAGTTTATAATCTTTATTGGCAATAAGGAGATACAAATGAGTTCGTTTTCATCGCTATATAGCATAAATAGCAATGGATATATAAACAACCAAAGCAGAAAAAACCAAAACAACCAAACCAGTAATGGAATGAATAACATATTTACTTTCACAAGACAACATGTCTAATCTGATTTGAATGACATTAATGTTCGAAAGCAATAAAAAGACACACCCCATTACAAAGCTAACAGCATAAGCCATCATGCCTAATCTGAGGACCTTCAAATTGATGTGAGTACGAAAGGCCTTATCAACTGCATCACAGAAGTTTGGGTTCTCAAGATTGTGTGAACCCGGTGTTGTCAAAGAGAGACCCACAGAGATAGCTACTGTGAAGACAACTGTCAATGTGATGGGATTGAGTAAAGTTTACTCGGTAGTATCTGAAGTAAAAAAGAGATGAAATTGTTATCATATTTCAAAATGGTAGAGTGGGAGAGAATGGAAAGGAAGAGGTATTTAGGGTTTACATGAAAGTGGAGAGGAATGAGGGGAAGGGAAAACCTTTGGGGTTTTTAGGAATGGGCGTCCTCCTGTTGTTTCGATCTTGATCGG